>JAMPIV010001285.1:0-22500 GCA_024509875.1 Oreohelix idahoensis | reverse complement strand
TCTTGTAGGGCAACAACAAATTGATTCAACTTTGCTCGGTCGGCGGCCATCCTTCGTACAGTGCCCCAACTCTGGTTCATTCTTTGCATCTCAGCCTCCACAGTCCTCCGCCAATTTGTTTTTGGTCGGCCTCTCTTTCGTTTTCCTTCAGGGGTCCATAGCAAAGCTGTTCTTGTGATGGCATCGTGGTCTCTTCTGAGGACATGGCCAACCCAGCTCCAGCGTCTGCCAGCTATGATGGTGTTCATGGCCTCTTGCTTGCTCCGAGTAAGCAGATCTTGGTTGGTGATGGTATTCGGCCAAAAGATTCGGAGAATTTTTCTTAGGCATGTTGTGTGAAAAGAGGACAATTTCGACATTTCCTTCTCTGTAACTCTCCAGCTCTCCACGCCATAAAGAAGCACAGAAAGCACACAGCTCTGATATAATCCTAATTTTGTGCTTGTGCTGTACTAAGAGGACTTCCGGATGTTGTTTAGACTAAAAAAGGCTGTTCTTGCTTTGTTCATTCTGTTGTTGATGTCTTTGCTTGCTCCGCCGTCTGGTGTTACTATGCATCCTAGGTATGTGAAGGCATCTGTCTGTTCCAGTTGCTGATTCCTTACTGATATGGGCTCAGGGTTGTTCACATTGAGCGTCGTGACCTCTGTCTTCTTTAGGTTGATGTTCAAGCCCACCTGCTGGCTATACTTATTAAGTCTATCCGTTTTTTCCTGGATGTGTTGATGTGAATGTGCTAGCAGTGCAATGTCATCTGCATATTTCAGATCTTCCAATGTAGAAAATGTAGTCCATCTTATTCCTCTTGGATTGCCCTCTGTTGTCTGGTGCATCACCCAGTCTATGACTGTTAAAAATAGAGTGGTTGATAAGGGGCATCCCTGTCGTACTCCTGTCTTCACTTTAAAGGTTAGGTTGCTCTGCCCAATGCTACAAGTAAAGTTGGCATAAAGGCTTTTTATGATTGACACTATGCAGCTTGGAATTCCATAAGCCCTCAGTATTTTCCATAAACTGTCCCTATGTATACTGTCAAAAGCCTTTTCAGAATCAACGAAATTAATGTACAGCTGTCTTTGCCATTCTGAGCACTGCTCTATAATGTTCCTGAGGGTAAATATATGATCTACACATCTTCTGTTCTTTCTAAATCCTGCTTGTTCTTTTCTCAGTTTGGGGTCTACTGCTTTTGAGATTCTCTGTATAATTATCCTGCCTAGTATTTTGCTGGGAACTGAGAGAAAAGTTATTCCTCTCCAAATATTGCAGTCTGCAAGATCTCCCTTCTTGGGCAATTTGACAATTATTCCTTTTCTCCACTCTGTTGGTGTTGTCCCTGTTTTCCAGACTTGTGCAAATAGTGGTTCTAATAGTTCTGCTGCTAGCTCTGGGTCTGTCTTAAATAGCTCTGCATTTAAGTTATCATAACCAGGAGCTTTTCCATTCTTTAACCCTTTGATTGCTGTGATGATTTCTTCTTTTCGTGGGATGTCTTTATTAACATCTAGATCATTTTCAGCCTCAGGAACATTCAATTGTGTCTCCGGTGGTTCCTTATTCAGAGTTTCTCTGAAATGCTCTGCCCATCTTGTTTCCTGTCTCTCTACTGTCGTGATGAGATTTCCGTGCTTATCTCTTACTAATGTAATATTGTATGCACCTCGTTTTCCACTGATGATTTTAGTTATTTTGTATACTGTGCACACACACAACAGATCGTGATTAGAAATGTTGGCACAAAAAACACATAAATACCATGAAGTTATCGTCATCCATTCCCTGCTCCCTATGAAGTCTGGGGGCTACCTCTGCTATTGGTTCTTTGTGAGGAAACCTACACAAAACAGTCACAAGCTTTTGCAGTGATGGTTTATGTAGCAAGTTCTTTTTTATGATGAGGTTGCCAGGCCCATCTGCAACTGTACAATAATAAGTAATTCATACATGTCAAATGCAAAAGAAAATAGGACAATAGTTTCATGAGGTGAGGTGACTTTTTTCCATCCTCGCTGCCTTCGCTTTCCCTAAATCAAGAGCAGGGTCAGGTACCCATTTACAACTGGCTAAACTGAAGCCTCTTTGTTTGCTTCTATATACACTTCATGAGCCTTGGCTTTGGAGAAGTAAGAAGAAACATCAAAAGAGACAAGATGAAATATATTGATGATTTGGCAAGGGAAGCAGAGGAAGCTGCAGCCAAAGGAAATATGGGGGATATGTACAACAACACAAAGAAGCTAACAGGGAAATATAAGCGAGCAAATGGCCTCATAAAATATAATATTGAAAAATTGCTTAGTAATATACAAGAACAAGTGAAGAGATGGACAGAACATTTTGAGGAACTTCTCAATAGACCATCTCCAACTAATCCCCCAGACATCCAGCCAGCAGAAGAGGAGCTACAAATCAGCTGTGAACGACCAAGTAGAGAAGAAATAAAGAAAGCCATAAAGCTTCTGAAAGATAGAAAAGCAGCTGGTCCGATTGCATTCCAACAGAGGCCATCAAAACAGATACTGATACCTCTACAGAGATATTATACAAACTACTTGGCAAAGTCTGGGAGAGAGAGGAAATACCAGCAGAATGGAAGGAAGGTTATCTGGTCAAGTTGCCTAAGAAGGGAAATTTACAAGAGTGCACAAATTATAGAGGAATAATGTTACTATCAGTGCCAGCAAAAGTATTAAACAGAATCATCCTGGAGAGTTAAAAGAGTCCATAGACATGCAGCTGAGAGATGAACAAGCAGGTTTTCGACAAAATAGATCCTGTACAGACCAGATAGCCACATTGAGAATAATAGTTGAACAAAGTCTGGAATGTAAGTCTATGAAAAGGCATTTGACAGTGTAGACAGAGAATCGCTTTGGAAATTGATGAGGCATTATGGAGTTTCCCATGAAGATCATTAACTTAATAAAGAAGACCTATGAAGACATGACATGCAGAGTTCTTCATGAAGGACAACTTACAGAACCGTTTAGGATTAGAACGGGAGTGAGACAGGCATGCCTCTTGTCTCCATTTCTTTTCTTACTAGCAATAGATTGGGTTATGAAAACATCGACATCACACAACAGAAATGGAATCCAGTGGAATCTAACTAAACAGCTTGATGATCTGGATTTTGCAGATGACTTGGCTCTTCTGTCCCATAACCATAATTAGATGCAAGAGAAAATGAAAAGTCTCGATGAGAGGTCACAACAAGTGGACCTGAAAATACAAAGGGAAAAGACAAAGATTATGAGAATAAATGCAAGAAATGATAACAAGGTTGAACTTGAAGAAACACCACTAAAAGATGTAGAATCGTACACGTATCTTGGAAGTAATATAGACAAAGTTGTAGGGACAGACAGTTATATCAAAATAAGAATACAAAAACCAAGAGGAGCTTTCATTGCATTGGGAAACATATGGAGAACAAGATAAATCAAGTCCAACACGAAAATAAGAATCTTCAACTCAAATGTCAAGTCAGTCCTATTGTATGGCTCTGAGACATGGAGAACAACAAAAACAACAACCAAAAAGCTACAGACTTTTATAAATGGGTGCTTGCGTAGAATAGAAGGACTGAAATGGTGTGACAAAGTCCCAAATGTGGAATTGATGACAAGAACCAGACAGGTGCCAGTGGAACAAGAGCTGAGAAGAAGACGCTGGCGATGGATAGGACACACATTGAGGAAACCTGTTGATAGCATTACAAGGCAGTCCTTGTTCTGGGAATCCACAGGGAAAGAGAGGCAGAGGTAGACCAAAAAAACACATGGAGAAGAGAACTGGATACAGAGGTGAAAATGATGAGGAAAACATGGAAAGAACTTGAGCGGATGGCACAGGGCAGGCAGACTTGGCATGTGTTTGTTGAAGGCCTATGCTCCTTGGGGAGCTAAAGGGTATTGAAACTGGAGCACGACGTCACCAGGTTTCGATTCCGGAAACCTGTTGTTGTTGCTGTTGCTGTTGTTGTTGTTTAAGAACTAGGGCTGCTGAGGTTTTCGTTCTTTTCCAGCTTCAACTTGAAGACCCCTTGATATTTTCTATGTTCTTAGATCTAGGTAACTTCGCTGCCAGCAAAAAAGAAGAAAAAAGCTCGCAACAGTAAAATAAGAACAAAAAATGGACACACACAAAAAAAATACAATATTTATATTAAAGGTAGAAGTAAAGGAAGATGTGCAAACATATATGTCATTCACTGAACCGCTAGTGCACCGAAAATATTATTTCTGCTAAAATTAATATCCATTTTTTAAAGAAGATATTAAGCTATGTTATTGCTCGGTCAGTTTCCAGTTTAACCTTTCAGACAGGCAGCATGCACCTGTCATTGACAGATTGTCGAGTTATGAGTGAACAAAAACAGAAGTAAAGCCGTCCGGCAGCATTAGGTTTTCGATTCCATAAAGAGATGCAGCTGCTCCTTATTTCTTTCTTCATTCTATACTGTATACTGTATAGCCAGGGTGGACAGAGCACGGCTTGCGAGCCAGATGCAGTTCGCGCATGCCATTGTTGCGGCTCTGATTTCACACCCGAAAGTATTGTCACGGATTGCCTCCCCTGCTTTGCAGTAGTGGTCCAACAGTGACCAAAAGAGTACCTAATATTGGCTACCTGCTCGCAAGATTACTCCTGGCAGAGATGTAAATAGAAGATTAATGACACTTTTATCTTAAGGGAGCGTTCAAAAGATATTTCCAGAAGTCACGAACAATGTTGCATTGGGCTGAACAATTGTTAACACATTATATCTGGTCTGTCGCCTTTTGTGAAGGATTTAAACAATGGTTTAGCCCGTTCAAGCCCCCAGTTAGTGTAATCCAACGAAATTCCCCGTATAAGTAACAGCTCTGTTTAGAGGTAAATATATGTCAAGGTATATATATATATATATATATATATATATATATATATATATATATATATATATATATATATATATATATATATATATATATATATATATATATATATATATATATATATATATACAATATTCTGGCTCATACGTTTGCTTTCATACATATAAAAAAACTGGAGCGCCTATGCTTGTTTAGTTTTAAAACTACATGTAACAATTTTAATAACGAATTAGTCTGTAACAGTTAAAATAAATATGGAAAATTTGGTGAAATTTAGATAAACGTTTTCGTCACGGAGACGTAGGTTAGGATCTATCAAAAGTCCGTTGCTTTCGCCTCTTTTACAAGAAACTTAACTCTAGCTGAGTCCTGCAGCTGTTGTTCATCAATTATGTGATGACGAAAGCCTTCTCCACACTCTCTTTCACTGTAGGCGGTTAGGGTGGATACTTTTCTATCACGCTAGCGGCGTTAGTACCACAAACCGTCTGATGGCCTGTAACCACGAACTTTAGAAAAATAGAAAAATAAATGCCTTCTGCTAAGTACATTTGTTTGGAGCACTCTAACAGGCTCACGTTCCCGTTGTCCGCCCACCAATGTTAAACTCTCAAAAGAATTTAATTCTCGAGCACGCAAAACGTAACTCCGAGAAGATGGTTAAAATTCACCAATATTACTCTGAGGATTAACGGGTAACATGAGTCTGGACAGTGAGAATATGATTTGTGCCTGAATTAACATTAACAAGTTACATAAATCTCACAAAATGATATGCTACACTTGAGGCACATATGATGTAGTCATCACTCATCACTGCTCCAGCCGGAGTCTGGGGTCACCTCTGCTGTCGTGTTTTCCCGCACGGCTAGCAAGAAACAATCACCAGCTCTTGCAGTAGTGGTTCATGCATATACTGTTTTCATATGTTGAGGTTGCCAGCCTCGTATATAACCACTTAGCAAGAAACCTGTAAAATTTACATTAGTAAATAAATTGTTTACACTTACCCCAAAATTTTGGGGATATACAATCTCCTTCCACAGATTTAGACTGGACACAGCTGTGTATTAGAGGCTTCGAAATCACTTAGGTCTGGAAATTAGAGTTAATTCCTCTGACGGCCTGGGTTCTGCGAAATCACTGGCCTGGGAAACCTTTTGTTTAATTCCTCTATGACTTGGTCTTGGAAATTAGAGTGAATTCCTCTGACGGCGGGTGTTCTGCGAAATCACTGGCCTGGGAAAACATTTGTTTAATTCCTCTATGACTTGTGGTCAAATTCCTAAGTTTCTAGTCTTGTATTAAAAATGCGGGTTTACTTGTAAATTCCTAAGTTGCCCAATACTCGATCTGTCACTTATAGTTGTTGAATTTCTAAGTCCAATGTCTCCTTTTTCTTTCTGGCTTTTAGGAGTCGCTAGTCTGACGTACAAGACCATACCAAACGATTGGGAGATTGCCATCATAACACCAATTTTCAAAAAAGGTGACAATCGACAGTGTGGAAACCATAGAGGCATATCCCTTCTCAGTGTCCCTGGTAAAATCTACTCTAGAATCCTAGAGCAGAGACTCCGACGCCTAGCTGAGCCACAATTTAATGAGGTCCAGTGCGGATTCCGAGCAAACCGAAGTACGCAAGACCTAATCTTCACACTCAGACAGCTGAGTGAAAAGGCCCTTGAGTATAAGAGTGAGATGCATCTTTGTTTCATAGATCTGGAAAAGGCGTTTGATAGGGTCCCCTGGAGCAAACTTTGGGACTGTTTGGCAAGGAAGAATATTCCAGCACCTCTGATTCATGCTATACAGAGCTTCTACAAGTCTTGCAGAAATTATGTGAGGACAGCAAACTATAAGTCAGAAGAGTTCAGGACCACCACTGGTGTAAGACAAGGCGATATCCTGTCACCTTATCTTTTCATACTCCTCATGGACGATGTCATCAAGGCATGTAAGGAGAGAACAAGAAAGTATTCAGTGGGGTACTGGAAGATGAGACAGGTCTATATTTCGGAGCTGGCATTTGCTGATGAAGTTGCCCTGATTGCTCAATCAGAGGCACATCTCCAATCCAACCTGCAAGTCTGGAAGGAAGAGCTGGAGAAGAGAGGGATGGTCATAAGCAGCTCTAAAACAAAATCCATGGTGATATCACGAGAAGAAAGAAGACATCAGATTAAGCTGGGAGAACAGGTCCTGGAGCAGGTCGACCACTTTAAATACCTCGGAGCTATTATTGACCGAAAGGGAGGCATCAAAGAAGAGTTGGCCACTCGAAAAGCAGCAGCTGGGAGACTTTTTCAGGCCATAATTCGAGGATTCCTCAGCAAGAGTGAGAGGTTGGTAAGAAAACGAAGATGGCTGTATACCGCTCCACCTATGTCCCAGTCTTGACATATGGATGCGAGTCATGGGCAATGACTACAACCCATAAAAGCCAGATCCAAACCTCAGAAATGAGGTATCTGAGGAAGGTGGTTGAAGTAACAAGAAGAGACATGGTACGCAACCAGACGATACGTCATGGCCTTAAATCCTACCCCCTGCAGACCCAAGTAGAACAGTCCCAATTAAGATGGTTTGGCCATGTCTGCAGAATGTGAGAAGATAGGATACCACGACAAGCATGGGAAACAAAGAGCCAGGGATCCAGACCCCGAGGACGACCCAGAGTCCGCTGGGAGGACAACATTAGACAATCTTTGAAGGATCGAGGACTAGAATGGAATCAGGCCAGGAGGAAGACAGCCGATAGGATAGTCTGGCGCTCTCTCTTCCAAACCTCTACACCTCACGGTAGAAGGGGAACGACTAAGTAAGTAAGTAGTCTGACGTTTGCGCTGCAGTGTATGTACTTACTTTGATTTCACTACATTATATTTCCAGTTTCCACGTTCCAATTCCAACTGTGTTTTCGCCTAATTATCCAGTGAGATACATTGTATTTTCCGGCCTCTCAAATCAACCAATCCTATCGAATCTCGTTCAGCACTACGTGGGTAGGGGTGTTTCAAATTCATAAAATACCCTCACGTGTTTCAAAATATTAAATTTAATATCCACGCGTGACCTCTTCATATCGTTGCGTCAGACTTTCGCCGGCATCTTGTGCTATCTTCACAAACAAATGTTGTACACTGATACTACCCCGATGCTATCGTCTGCAAATCTTGAATTTCCATAAATATTTATCTGTAATCTCGATACAGAACGTACATCGGAAGCGATCACCGCATTATCTCCCGTCTTGTGCAAACATAGGGAGAGTCACTGTCCCCCTGGGGTCAAATGGCGGACGGTCACGTTCAAAGGGATCAATAGAGGTGACCGTCTCTATCAAATGTGGCCAGACGAATGAAGCGCAAACTTATCAGTCGCTGATCGGTCAAATTACATGGCGTTATTACAATTCTGTCTGGAATCGGCTCAAGGCAAACATGTGAAAATTAAAGATAGTCCCGTGGCCGATACTTCCGTAGGGGTGTGGAGTGTTAGAGACTTCACCCTACTGATCCAACATAGAGAGCAAAATAATGGTGCATAAAATATGCCGCATAATAATGACAGGGGACAGAAAATTAAGAACATATCACTTGCACGGGAATGTAATGCAATCCTGCCGGAGTGGACTTGAGATCGCACAACCGTATCGTCACAAGTATATTAAAATATTACTTAATAGCGCTCAATAATGTTTAAAAAAAATTATTTGATATTTTTATTATGGGGTCCAATAAAAAAAAGTGTTAGAAAGGTGATTTACCACTGAAATTCATTTGTAAGATATTTTTATTTTATTTTTGATACAACAAATATGAACTCTTTTTTCTCAAAAATACATGAATGTCTCTTTAAATTAAAAAGTGTCTTCCCGTATTGCCGCTCCCAACTATTGGTCACATGGGCTCTATAGCTATTCATACTGGCGTTTTATTCTGTGATATATAGATGACAGTAGCCACGGTATCAGCCTCTTATTTATAGCTTGTGTCACTTGCTAATTATGTAATATCATCCTAGACCTTTCATCATCACCATCATTATTTCTCTCTTCGCTCCTGGTGGAGCATGGAACAATCACTTAGCTGTTCCCCTTATACGAAGCTCGTACAAACGTATTCATGTGCTGTTGTCGTGGTGGTTTCTATAGCAGTGTATTTTGCTCAACCTCTACACATCACAGTAGAAGAGGAACGACTAAGTAAGTATTTTGCTCAACCTCTACACATCACAGTAGAAGAGGAACGGACTAAGTAAGTATTTTGCTCAACCTCTACACATCACAGTAGAAGAGGAACGGACTAAGTAAGTATTTTGCTCAACCTCTACACATCACAGTAGAAGAGGAACGGACTAAGTAAGTATTTTGCTCAACGTTAAACACCAGGGGTGGCTGTTTTGTGCGCAGCTGGTAAACTGTTGACACACTCTCGCGGTTTGTCAGACAGTTAACTTTAAGTTTGCCCATAACTTCTTTGGCTGACGTTGATTAACGACTTTTTGGTTAGGAGCACTTTTTTGGGGGGTAATTTTTAACGGTTTTAGTTCCATTGGCTGGTTTGTATTTAGAACACCATACAGATGTTTGTTCAAGACTTTATTCCCAGTTGAGTTGTACCTGTAAAGAAAAGAAAGAAATGGTTATATAAAAGAAACGTATCTGCATTTCATCGTCTTCAGTAACTAACAAGTTCAGGAGTCTATATAAAGAATGTAACATTGGTGCACCCCTGATGCGACGCTGACAACGTTAGTTTTGTGCAACGATGTTTCATTATGCGTATTCACATTATAGGTTACGTAGTGATTGGTATCACTAGAAACAACATAAGCTACTAAATGCTGAATACTGTTTCTCTTGGAGTCATGGCAGATGCTTTCTGACATCCAGAAACTTTATATAGTATGAGGATGTTCTCTTGAATTATCGCCCTTAAATGTTTCACAATCTGAAAATAGCACAGCAAGCTTGAGTTACAAAAAGGATAAATAAAGGTTTCGTGCACGGAATGGCCAAAGTTACATTACCTGTCATGAGACAATACTAACATCTGAACAAGTAACTCAAACTGAGGATTATCGAATGCTTTATATTTTCTTCATTATTGTATAGTGTAGAAGCATGGACAAAGAACGTGCAATTAGAAGATGTATTTGATGCCATTGAGATTTGGTTCTATAGAAGAATGGAGCGCGTCTTATGGATAGAGAAGAAACAAAGAAAACGGTCATAGAAAACCTAGGAATCAACATAGAAGTAATAAAGCAGGCCAAAATTAGACAGCTAAAATTTTTTGGCCACCTAAAAAGACATTTAATTGTCGTGGTTGAGTAACGTGTAGAGTATTTGTCGAGTTGGACAATAGTAGTGAAATCGACAAGGGATAGTGGACTGACAGAGTTATAGATTACACACACAGAAAGGTGTAAATAGGAGATGGACTTGAGACAACCTGGAAGAAGATTTATCAAAGTGATCTCTCTCTCCAAGCCTCAACTCACTTTTACTGTCTAAGCATCTCCTGCTCTCACTCTTTTCTCTTATCAAACATAGAGATTATAGTAAAGAGCTAAAAACAAGTTTAATTATGAATGAAAAGGGTCGGGAACAGTGCATTAATAAATGTGTAAACTTTATTAAAGAAGAAAAGCATGGAATTAATGCATATCATCATACACAGCATAAAATACATCAATAATCAAATATTCATCAATAACCTTCAATAATGCAAATACACACCCACAAACACACACACCACCAGCACTCATAAAACCTGTAGAACACAGAGAAATGAAATAACTGTCTGACAGTCTGTCCTTTTTTTCGTGGGACCAAGTACAATGCTTCCGACAGTGTCTTTTACGTAAAAATATACTCCATGGGGGATGGACTTGACCTGTATAAATCCACTGTAGTCGCTATTGCTGGTGGCACCCCTGATTTCGCGATAGGGACTGGAAGACTTTCTATCTCCTGCTGACCAAATAAACGAACTGAGCTACAGTCCGTCCGCTTTTGTGGGACCAAATGGAATAGCTCCAATGTCTTTACGTAAAAATATACTCCATGGGTGATGGAATTGACCTGTAAATCCAATGTAGGCGCTATCTTTGGTGACCCCTAATTGCGTGAGGGGCTGGAACTCTGTATTTACCCCTGGCCGCTTCTAAGTGCGAAGTTCTACCTAATCCAGGAATACACCAGACGAAGTCACTTGAGGACATGGAGTCCCAGGCACTCTTATCCGGCGCTAGGCTCTGCTTGGCTGTAAATCCTGTTTAAACTGGTTTGGCAGTGGTTTGCTGAGTGCCCCGTTTAGGCACACAAAGTCGGGTGATATCAGATTCTGCTATAGACGTGCTGGGCGGTTTTGATATTCTGGAAGCGGCAATGCTCTGACTGGTAATCCAATAGGCGAGTAGAGAACTACTACTGCATTTGATGATTCCAGATTTAGCTTTGGCTCGTTGCACTGCGTGAGCGTAACTTGGCGTTGACAAAAGGGTTTAGGTTCAGGAACGGGGTTTGACTACTCGTGACGCTAGCGGTATTCAGAAACCCTCTAGATCGAAGAGGACATGTCGTTCTTCGCCTGACTGGAGTCTGCTCTAGCGATTCGGTCTCCCTGAAACTGAGACCCAAAAGAGACACCCTTTACATCAAGCAAATAATAAATCACACTAACTTTATACAGAAAGTTTCGCTCCACTATGGGATTAAATTTATTGTAGTTTTTGCTATGATAGTTTAGGGCTGTCTTTAACCATGTCTCCTGTTCCTTAAAAATATCAATTATCAACACGCGCCCGCATAGGCTTAATATCTTTTGCACACCCAGGTACCTGTCAGTAACTGTTCTGACAGCAACAATCTACTCCTCTTCTCCCAATCTCAACATACAGGAAACCTAACCTGTAGTTACAGTTAAATGAATATGCTTATTCATCTTACAACATTAAATGAATTAACATAAACAGATTACAGCATTTGACATTACACAAATAAATCGTATGTACCCTTGGGGAAATATATTAGCATTCCACAAAATGAGTACATAGAAAATGCAATGTTCTTGCTATAATAATACAGTTGTGGCTGAATCATAAGATATAATTATATCTATGCCTGGTGACTGCTTTCTGTGAAAGTTATAGACTAGTGCCTAGCCACACAAGTAAGCATAAAATGATCCTCCCTTGCCACTAAAATATCTATCAAAAAGGAATAAGTGACTATCTCCTATAATCCAGAATTATTACCTGCATCTCACTATTCAGTGGGAGCCGCGCTACCGTAGTGGTTACAACACCGCTCTGGCGACCGGGTGATACAGGATCAAACCCGGGCGACGGCATTTGAGGATGTTTCGTCGACCGGGATTTGGACTGGATTAACTCGAGACCTGGCGAAGACATTTGAAGGAGTGTCGTCGACCAGGGACTGGCGGTTCCTGAGCCGACCCAGCTGCAATGGGTACCTCCGAAATCGGCGAGTATTTGCCTGAATGGCGAGGGACACCTGTCTCTGTACAAGAAATAAAGGGATACTCACGTAAAATCAATGTCAGGTTAGACATTTAAAAAAAAAAAAATAATAATAATAATAACCTGAGATTTCGCCTCGAGTATTAGCGGGCGAACGCAAAAAAAAAAAAAAAAAAAAAAAACTATTCAGTTTTAAGTGAACAATCCACACCTGACATTATCTTACAGAAATGACAGTTAATTAGCCTATTCGTAACCCATGATAAGCATCTGTGGACTGATTCTACGCCTAGTATCTGTTATTGTATGTTTAACATTTAACCCATGATAAACCGTAACAGTTTAAGCACCACTTAACTAAGGCCGTAGACAGCGCTACATTATCACTCAACTAAATTACTAGAAGTCCTCAGAAAAGAATTCACTTTCCTAACAGATATATAAAAGCTAACATGAATATATCATATTATAATAAGATATGTCAACTCACCCCGAAAATGACTAGAACATAGGCAAACACATTCTAGTTGTTAAAGTTTGCCTTAATTCTCATGATGGTCCATCTCGGGCCAGGAATATTCACGAGTGTGTTGGCTTATTAAACCCGTCTACTCTTATAGATTACAAGGACGCTCCCCCCGGACACCTGGCCTGCATATTTCTACAGATGTTCGGCAAAAGACGTAATCCGGAGAGTAAGACAAAAGTTTCTCTAGAGACTGCATCAAAGACAACAACGGCGAGAAGATTCCCCCCGATAGACATAATATTATGATCACTAATGCGGTGTTCTAAGGGGCAAAAACCCACAAAGGACTAACAGCGGGTTTTATCTCCCCCTGAAACAGATCAAACTCGTTACCCAGGCCTCAAAGGGTACTAGCCGCTCGTGATCAAACGTTTTAAAGCGACCAGAGAAATTCCCCTGGACGGACCAGGTGCGTGTATGTAATATTACCGCTACGCTGATCGTTTCTGACCAGTGGGGGATTTCTACTGAAAGCCAGAACGTAAACACCTCGGGTAGGGTTTGAGAAGGAGAAAATGAAAGAAAATAAGAATACAAAATGTCTAGAAAACAGAACATTAAAAGAGTTAATAACATATGGAACGAAATGGTAAAATAAATTATCTGTCTACGTGACTGTGGTAAAGTGGGATGTTATAAATATTTATAGGGGACTTAGTGTACTGACTGAGATCAGCTGTGAAGGTATCTGTATCTAATAAGTATGGTGTATTACAGATGACCTTACTTGCTACCACATTTATGCCTCAGTCAGAATTATTCTGGAATATTGTGATGACTACGTTACATGTCTAGGGTTATGAAAATGATGAAGTGTAAGTCACAACAACAACAGACAGATAAACAATTTAATTTATTCTACAACACTTTACAACACTGTGACACTCACACACATATAACACTCTATAAGACTATCTTAAATGAGTCAAGTGATTAAGTTTAAACATATATGTATTAATTCTTGTCAATAATGGAGTCATTTGAACTAATTAATTGTCCCTCTGTGGTTAACAAGATGTCAATTTTTGAGGGGGCACATAATGTTGAGCTACTCTGGCCACAGAAGCTTAACTTTCGTGATGGCGGCAGGAAAAGACCCCTCTGCTCGATTGCTTCACTGTGTTCTGGAGACACCTCACTGGTCGCTATCTGGACCCAGGAGTATGCTGTCAGCCTCTGGATTCAGCAAAACCCAGACCAGGTGCTGCTTCAATAACTAGGACCACAGTCGAACGAACGAACGAACGAACGAACTTTATTTTCAAAGGGTTAAGAATTGGGAACGCAGGCCCGTCTGACATTCTGCCCTTCCTCTCTCTCTCATCATGTATACTGTATCCTTTCATCCTCACATTTACTTTAAGCATTATTAAGGCATTTATCATTATAACAGTAATATAACATCAAACATTTGCAATAATCATCATAATTAAAGTATGTTTTTAAAATAAATAAAGATAGATAGATAGATAGATAGATAGATAGATAGACAGACAGACAGACAGACAGACAGACAGACAGACAGACAGACAGACAGACAGACAGACAGACAGACAGACAGACAGATAGATAGATAGATAGATAACGAACGAACGAACGAACAAACTATATTTTCAAAGGATTAAGAATTGGGCACGCAGGCCTGTCTTACATTCTGCCCTTCTTCTCTCTGTCATCTTACATACCGTATCCTTTCAATAGCACATGTATTTTTAGCATTATTTAAGCGTACAAAAGTATCGAGGTAAAATAATAACATACATTTGTAACATCCAGACATAATCAAATTTAAGGGGGGGAAAATTATTAATTAAAATAGATTAACAAAAATTAATACCTTAAAAAAAAGAAAAAGAAACTAACAAACACAATCAAAACAATTCATACAGTAAATAAGACATAATTAGAAACGTAATCAGATAATGGTGACATATAATAAGAACTCGTGACAATTTGGAAATCTGCTGAAATAGCTGGGACTTCATGTGTTGTCAGCGCATGCGGAAAATGTTCCCACAGGTGAGCAACTTTGAGTCCCAAGCAGATACTGCCACAGGGAGTGAATTGTTGACGCCTCCACTACACGAGATCCAGTTTTATGACCTATGCTCCTTAGGGAGGTAAAGGGTATTGACTGAAAGATGAGAATCATGCATATAGGCCAGTCTTGCATTTATCCCTTCCTCTTACTCATCTTTTATTGCTAGGTATCCAGACATTCTCCAGCATACTTAAGGTATTAGTTCAGGGGCGATGCGACATTATAAGTAGTATAAAAGCATACATTACAGTATCTGATTACAATTAAGAAGTAAGGTATATTAAAATGAAAAACTAGATCATCAGACCCTCCATACAGTGTATTAGATAATAATAATTCGAAACATAATCCCTTAGGGCGGCATATAATCCGCACTCATAATGTATTTGAACAGTCTACGATTATATGAGTAGGGACTGTGCATGTTTTTCAGGTCATGTGGAAGATTGTTCCAAAGATGAGCAGCTGAGTAAGCCAAGCTCTTCTTGTACAAATCTAGCCTCGGCTTGGGTAAATCTAACTGGTTTAAGCGCTGACTACGTTTTTCATTGAATTTGAAAAGTGGCCACAGATACGTTGGAGCATTATGTGACAAGATTTTGTGAGTGAATTTAGCTTTGTTAAATAGGAAGCGCTTTCTAAGGGGTAATATTTTAATATAGTTATATAGATCTATACAATGTGTTTGGTGTTTATCAGCAACTAGGCGCACTGCACGTTTTTGAAGTGAATGAAGCCTTTTTGTGTTGGATATGGAACAACCATCCCAGATTGTGGAACAATAGTCTAGGTATGTTTGTATGTGAGATGTGTAGAACATTTTCCTTGCCCCCTCATCCAGGAAGTGTTTGATTTTGGCTAATTGGTAAACTTTTTGTGCCGTTAGCTTTGTGAGTGCACTTACATGTGAGTTCCAACTTAGGTGCTGGTCAACAGTTAGACCTAGAGTTTTATGTTCATTTACGTTTTCAATTAGTGATGTTCCAATGTAGAGCTGAAGTGTTGTTTTCTGCGAGTTTTGTAGTTTTTGTCTGGTTGATATTAACATACATTTCGTTTTACTAATATTTATTTGCATTCGATTCTCGTTGCTCCACTTAATAATATTATGTGTATCAGTTTGTAAAGATAGTTCTAGTGCAGTGCAACTTTTGTCACTAGTGTAAACAGTACAGTCATCGGCAAACAGGTCACAGGATGAATGTTTGATGTGCAGAGGAAGATCATTAATGTATACGGCAAAGAGAAGAGGGCCGAGAATAGAGCCCTGGGGAACACCGATATCGACAACAGTTGGGTTGGACAAAGAATCATTGTAAGACACCACTTGTTGTCTGTCTGTCAGGAATGATTTAATTAACTTCACCAGTTTATGATTTACTTTCATTGTTTCTAATTTTCTGATTAAAATAGTGTGATCTATCATATCGAATGCTTTTTTAAAGTCTACAAAGATTGCTCCACATAAAATATCGTTATTGATGTTTAGATGCCAGTTATCTATCATTTTTGTTAAGGCTGTGTGACATGAATGTTTTGGTCTAAACCCCGACTGACTATCAACAAGCAGGTCATTATTAGCTAGGTGTTCTGTTACTGTTTTGTGTATGTGTTTTTCCAGTGGTTTGGACAGCGATGATATAAGAGAAATGGGCCTATAGTTACCAAGGTTGTTATTATCTGATGAACCAGGTTTAACAAGAGGGTATACTTTAGCGATTTTAAAGGCAGATGGAAAGTAACTCCTTGCGATACATTGATTATATATGTATGTTAGGGTATCAGTAATAGCTGGTGCAGCATAACGCAGTATTCGATTACTGATCAAGAAGGTTGTACGATATTGAATATATCAAGCATACCACAATTCATGGAAATAATACACAGATACGTTGACTGGCGATGAATAATGGCACAAATTCCGATCTGCCTCTGTCCCAGACTTTTATTTAGAAAAATATGATCTGGCTCTCAACGCACTGTTTCTTAGTAAGTTTATTTTAAAGTGTGGCACTGACCTGACGCTCCTAATTGACTATCTTGGCGGGTCTAACCAATCGGGCCATGTCTACCCAGCTTTTCAAAAAAAGTACCCTTACTACCGTTTCCCTAACAACAAAGAATTAGTATTTATAGTCCGACTAATCGTGTTTAGCCTTACATTTATTTCTATCCAATCAAATAGGATTTTACATGGTGGCCCATTTCCCGTAAAATAGTGGGTTCAAAACATGCCACTGTGCGATTATTTTTTGGTGTTGTCTGACACCCTCACTATTTTCTTTTGGCTATAATTTGTTAATTCCTAGACTATTTGCGTAACACTTAACATATTCTTTGTCAGCAAGTCCTAAGGAACCCAAATATATAAGTTTAATGGGGCTAAGGGGCTGCGTTCAAAATATGCATTTTCTTCTACCTCCCGTTCACTTCGATACGACGCGGTGTCTGGGTACTGTCAGGCTTTCAAACGTAAACCAGTATAATGTCATGTTTCCCAATAAGAATTTTTCAGGTTTTTAAACCTAACTCTCGTATGGGTAGTGTTTTTTATCACTGTCTATCTGAAAAAAAGTTATTGCTTCTGGCCTTACGCTTGGGGTGGGTGGCATTAATTGTATATCGCGAGACGCGTGTTTAGTGTTGCATGCGTTCCTGCTGTCAGCCCTCCCTTCTCTCTATCCTAAGTTCATCTGTCTTTTCATCACGCCGTGTATAAAATGAAATTAATGGAAGTATTAATTTAGGTCATTACGCGGTGTGCCTAGCTCAAGGTTTTCTTAGAAATGCAGTACACGTTTTATTGTAGAAAGCGTGTAGTGATGCAGTAGGCTTTACTATCAACGTGAAAGCGTGAAAATATGCAGACGAAGCATAAAACAAGGGGGATTTTTTGTACGCCATTGTGACAGCACTGTACCTTTACCATTTCTCTTTCCTTTTATTGAATCCATGTGCTAGGCTTTACAGTTACCTTTTAATTTATATATGTGGATTTAGAATGTTTCACGACAGTGACAAAGACCTTACTGAAGACCATAATAAATACAAAAATTGAAGACAAACGTGCAAGAAGAATGCATCGCTATAAGTGGGAAGATAACATCAAAAGATGGGCAGGAAAGAGTCTATCAGAGTGCACCATCCAGACAAAAGACAAAGATGTTGGAGATCAATTGCAGCCGACCTTCGTTGTAGAGAAAGCAGCTGATGATGAAGATGATGAATGGGCACGTGAAGTGTGTGTGTGTAATTCAATTAATTCGAATCAACATCATTGGCCTTCAGATTTCTGGGGAGTACAGCTCTTCAATTCAACAACTCCAAGCTTTCCTGTCTTGTATTATCTGCTTGAGGTCCTTCTATGTCATCATCATCATCAACATCAACATCATCACGATCATCATCATTTACCTTTTCACTCTCAGTGAAGCGTGAAACCACCCACTGCAGCTGGTCTCCTTGTCGAAAAGCATGCACCAAGCGTCCACGTACTTTTACAGCGGTTGTTTCTGTAGTAATTAGTCTTACACCTTGATACTGCCAGCACAAAACCACACAGGCGATGTCCTCCCGATCCCTAATTCCTTTCTCCGTGTGTATCTAGCTCCTAGTGTGTATCTAGCTCCTAGTGTGTATCTAGCTCCTAGTGTGTATCTAGATCCTAGTGTGTATCTAGCCCCGAGTGTGTATCTAGCACCTAATGTGTATCTAGCTCCTAGTGTGTATCTAGCTCCTAGTGTGTATCTAGCTCCTAGTGTGTATCTAGATCCTAGTGTGTATCTAGATCATAGTGTGTATCTAGATCCTAGTGTGTATCTAGATCCTAGTGTGTATCTAGATCCTAGTGTGTATCTAGATCATAGTGTGTATCTAGATCCTAGTGTGTATCTAGATCCTAGTGTGTATCTAGATCCTAGTGTGTATCTAGATCCTAGTGTGTATCTAGCTCCTAGTGTGTATCTAGATCCTAGTGTGTATCTAGCTCCTAGTGTGTATCTAGATCTTAGTGTGCATCTAGCTCCTAGTGTGCATCTAGCTCCTAGTGTGTATCTAGATCCTAGTGTGTATCTAGATCCTAGTGTGTATCTAGATCCTAGTGTGTATCTAGCTCCTAGTGTGTATCTAGCTCCTAGTGTGTATCTAGCTCATAGTGTGTATCTAGATCCTAGTGTGTATCTAGATCATAGTGTTTATCTAGCTCCTAGTGTGTATCTAGATCCTAGTGTGTATCTAGATCCTAGTGTGTATCTAGCTCCTAGTGTGTATCTAGATCCTAGTGTGTATCTAGCTCCTAGTGTGTATCTAGATCCTAGTGTGTATCTAGCTCCTAGTGTGTATTTAGATCCTAGTGTATATCTAGCTCCTAGTGTGTATCTAGCTCCTTGTGTGTATTTAGATCCTAGTGTATATCTAGCTCCTAGTGTGTATCTAGCTCCTTGTGTGTATCTAGCTCCTTGTGTGTATCTAGCTCCTAGTGTGTATCTAGCTCCTAGTGTGTATCTAGATCCTAGTGTGTATCCTGATCCTAGTGTGTATCCTGATCCTAGTGTGTATCTAGCTCCTAGTGTGTATCTAGATCTTAGTGTGTATCTAGCTCCTAGTGTGTATCTAGCTCCTAGTGTGTATCTAGCTCCTAGTGTGTATCTAGATCCTAGTGTGTATCTAGATCCTAGTGGGTATCTAGATCCTAGTGTGTATCTAGCTCCTAGTATGTATCTAGATCCTAGTGTGTATCTAGATCCTAGTGTGTATCTAGATGATAGTGTATATCTAGCTCCTAGTGTGTATCTAGATCCTAGTGTGTATCTAGATCCTAGTGTGTATCTAGCTCCTAGTGTGTATGTAGCTCCTCCTCTATTTCTCCTTCCCGTGGGACTCCAGAACAACAACTGGTATGTAATGCTAACAGGGCCGTAGATAGGACTTCATATGGGAGGGGGGGGGGGGAGGGTTATAAAAACATGAATGCTAGCAACTGATTTCCTGCAGTTGGCTATTCATTCATAACCCTCCACTCCCCAAGGAGCATCGGCCTTTAACAAACACATGCCAAGTCCTCCTGTCACGTGCCATCATCTCAAGTTCTTTCCACATTCTCCTCATCATTTTCACCTCTGTTTCCAGTTCTCTTCTCCGTGTGCTTCTTGGTCTACCTCTGCCTCTCTTGCCATGGGGGTTCCAGAACAAGGACTGCCTTGTAATGCAATCAACAGGTTTCCTCATTGTGTGTCCTATCCATCGCCAGCGTCTTCTTCTCATGTCTTGTTCCACTGGCACTTGTCTAGTTCTTGTCATCAGTTCCACGTTGGTAACCTTGTCATACCATTTTAATCCTTCTATTCTACGCAAGCACCCATTTATGAAAGTCTGTAGCTTTTTGGTTGTTGTCTTTGTTGTCTATTGCTTGACAATTATTTATATTTGCAACGTTACGGTAGCGATCTGTAATATGGACTATTTTCCTTGTTATCATACAAGTTAATAATTGTGTACTACACTGTGTAAACACCCGTTCCTTACATTTTAACATATCTCCAGACTGCTAAGTGGTTGTTAGTCCGCTACCCCAGGGGTAAAGCCAGTTCACGTAAAATATGTTGATGTCAGCAAATATTACTAGGTCTTTTAGGAAGCAGCGTGCAAGGACACTGATATTTTCCTCTCTCGCTCGGGGCAGGTTCTTGAAGGAAGAGGTGGCTCATATTTTGTGTGCCCCGTGAGAGTAAATAGTAAATTCTGAGACGGGCGGTGAGTTTTTTAATGAGAATTATGAGAACGATCGATAATAACAAAGATGAGAAAACCATAAAAAAGGTGGTTCAGTAGTTGATACTGCCGTAGGAGAGTGAAGTGTTAGAGACTTCACAATAATAGGTCTTGCTTTAGTAGGTGGGGTAACCAGTCCCTTCTTCGCCGCCGTTGCCTTCCCTAACTCAAGAGCAGAGTTAGTACCCGTTTACAGCTGGGCATTCTGGGGCGTAATTCTACCCGGTTTCGATCATGGAATCTGGTAACTTTCCCGCGAGAGGCCAGCGCTCTAACCATGTGCAAAGAGAATCGACAGAACGGTGGTTAGGTCAGAATCGAACACTGGAGCTTCTTTCTCCTATGCTGAGATGTAATTTTTCAATCTTGCTACGAAAGCCGTATGTATCTTTTATGGATCTTTCCTTTTTTTTTTTTTTTTTTCACAACAGATTTCGTCAGAAATTTTTCAGCAAGACATTCAAAATGTTGCTTCTTCAAGCTGGCAGGGTGGCTGCTTGAAGCTGCTACAGATTTTGTCAGAAATTTTTCAGCAAGACGTTCAAAATGTTGCTTCTTCAAGCTGGCAGGGTGGCTGCTTGAAGCTGCTAGCATATGTTTGAGGGAGAGATGCTAAAATTAGAAACGTGTTATGCACGAAATGCGTTTTCCTAATATGGCAACACTGGCGTGGCGCGGAAACAGAATAAACTTTCTTACAGCTTGAAGATCAGCAGACTACAAACAACAAAATCAGTATTATTAATCACCAAGGAATATTTGCTTTATCTTGTAATTTTAAATAACAATACTGTCGTGAGAAATTCTAATCCACATATATAAATTAAAACGTAAATATAAAGCCTAACAAATAAATTTAATAAAAGGAAAGAAGAATGGTAAAGAACAGTGCTGTCACAATGACTGTACTCGAAATCCCCCTTGTTTTCTCATTCGTCTACAAATTGTAACGTTTCACGTTGATAGTAAAAGCCTACTGCTTCAATACCCGCTTTCTACGATAAAACATGTGCTGCATTTCTAAGAAAAACCTTGAGATACGCAAGTTGACCTAGATTTAAAATTCCATTCATGTCATTTGATACACTACGTTACCTAAAACGAAAGACAGATGGACTAAAGATAGAAAGAAGGGAGGGCTGAAAGCAGGGACGCAGGCAATACTACCACAGTCGCGCGATACACAATTACTACCATCACGCGTGTAAGGCCACAAGCACTAGCTTTTTTTCAAATCGACAGTGATAAACAACACTACCCATACCAGAGTTAGGTTTTAAAATCCTGAAAAACGCTTATTAGGAAATATGACATTATACTGGTTTACGTTTGAAAACATTACAGTACCCAGACACCACATCGTATTCGAAGTAAACAGGAGGTAGAAGAAAGTGCATATTTTGAACGCAGCCACTTAGCTCCTTTAAATTTGTATATTTGGGTTCCTTAGGACTTGCTGACAAAGAATATGTTAAACGTTACGCAAATAGTCTAGGATATACCAAATTATAGCCAAAAGAAATAGTGAGGGATGTCAGACAACACCCAAATCAGAATCGCTCAGTGGCAGATTTTCACCCCACCATTGTACGGGAAATGGGTCTCCATGTTAAATCCGATTTGATTGGAGCGCAATAAATGTAAGGCTAAACACGATTAGTCGGGCTATAAATACTATCTTTCGTTGTCAGGGGAAACGGGAGTAGGAGTACTTTTTTTCAAACGATTGGGTAGACATGGTACGATTGGTTAGACCTGCCAATATAGTCAATTAGAGGCGTCAGGTCACC
>JAMPIV010001284.1:0-40389 GCA_024509875.1 Oreohelix idahoensis | reverse complement strand
ATGACCTGTGAAAAAAGGTGTGTTAAACATGAAGTATAGCATTGGGGTAATGTTCAATTGTCCCCCCCAAAAGTCGTGCACCTGACATGTTCCCCTGTTGCACAACTGGGATGAACAAGTGTTTGTCGGACTACGATAGGGTCGACCCGGAATCTCTCATAACACTGAAACAATAGAGCCACAATTCAAGACAGTCTCCTTTGCCTTCTGAAATACAAGATTACATTCTGGGCAACTATTTGCCACGTTATAATTTATTGCATAACATGTAGAGGAAGACTGTATTACTTTATCCTTTTGTGGAACATCTGGGGTTGTATGATTCATAATTGCTGCCCCTGCATTATGATTATAATGAGACGATCTACGAGACTGAGATCGATGACGAGAATGATCATTAGAATTATCCCGTTGTCCCCTGTAGTAACTGTTATCTCGATGTATCGAGCTCTGATCATAGTTATTCCAACTATTGCCAGTATTAGAGTTGTATGATCGGTTATGATTTATATTGCGTTGACTATTGTTGTCTCTCGACTGAGGTGAATAATTCCTATTTTGTGGTCTACCTCTATTAACGTCACTCTTATTGTTGAAATTATTATGTCCCTTATGAAAATTAATATTATAATTTCCTTTGAAGCGACTTCTATCTATACTGTGTGTTCTTGGTTTGTCATGACTGTGGTATGACATATTAGAGGCCACAGGTAGAGGTTCCCTTATTAGCAAGTTAGAAATGCTCACATTCGGATGAGCAGTGCAATAGTTTATTGAAATTTTTTCTAACTCATCAATAGTAGATGGTTTACGTTCTTGCAAATAGGCAAAGAACGGTGGGCTGACAGAGGATAACACTTTATCCCTCAGTAACAAATCGACTAACTTGTCGTATGATTTGTTGACACCTGCCAGTTCCACCCATCTGTTAAAGGTATTGCGTATGTTCGCAATAAAACCTGTAAAGTCTTTATTAGAATCTGGTAGAAGACTTTTAAAACGTAATCTGCAACCCTCTTCGTCAAAATGGAAACAACGCAATAATAAGGCTTTAATGGCGTCATAGTCACTGGCTATTGTTGGGTCAACATTCTGAACTGCACTTAATGGTTCCCTGTCCAGTAATTCACTAAGTTTTAAAGCCCATGTATGTTTTGGTAAGTTATTTGTTGTGCATACCTGTTCAAAACGTGCTAGGTAAGATGAAAGGTCATCGAGGTTCAATTTGAAAGGTGGTAATTTAAAGTTATAATAAGGTTTGTTTTGGTTGGATGAAGATCCATTTTGAGCATTATCATTCTGACTCGTATTAGCACTTAGTGCCAGTAATTTGGCAGTTTCAAACTTAAGACGTTCCAATTCAATTTCTTGTTGCCTTTTAATTTCCTCATGTTTCATTTTATTCTCTTCTTCAATCCGTAGGATTTCATCTCTTGCCACTTTCCTTTCTTCTTCTTGTCTAGCAATTTCTCTTTGCTTCTCTAATTTAAGTTCACGTTCTTCTTCTTCCTTCCTCAATGCAGCTTTTTTCTCTGCTTCTTCTGCTTTAGCAATTTCTCTTAGCTTCTCTAATTTAAGTTCACGTTCTTCTTCTTCCTTCCTCAATGCAGCTGTTTTTCTCTGCTTCTTCTGCTTTAGCAATTGCTTTCTGTTCTTCTAATTCTGCTTTATATTTTGCAAGTTCAGTTGTCGCAAATTCCAGGAGTGCATCTCCCTTTTTATTACAATCTTTTCCAATTCTAATGAAATGATCCAAGTTAAGCATTCTTGACGTTAATTTTGTAAGTAATTACTAGTCTATCGTAATCACCAATAGAATTTATGTAGTTATTTGTACTTACTCAACGTATGAATACTCAATATAAATAATTATAATATTTTTGTACTGTTATTTGTAAGTTCCACAATATATATAATATTTTGTAATAATATTATATGTACCTACTAATATATATCTTAAATAGTTATGCTATTTATTTATTTAAGATGCTGAATTTATATCATGCATATAATATTATCCTACAATAAATATGAGTATTGTCCCTCTATAATTATATTATTCAATCAATTATATGTTCTAAGTCACCAATGTAGTATTATTTCCGTGTACTTTGTACTATATCACATATAGTTTCCTAATTCAACACCTATGCATGGTGTGAATACCAAACAGTTAAGGTATTCTTGTGTGCAATTTGAACAATTAACTTATTAAATTAAAAAAGTTATTGAATGTCACAATTATGGCTATGTGTGTGCCTTCAGTAGCTATGCGTTTCCTTTTTTGAACAGTATATGTCTTTTTCTCCATTTTGGATCCTTAACCGGTGACTGTCAAAGCAGCCTGTGGCATCTTGTAGGGCAGCAACAAACTGTCTCCACTTTGTTAGGTCGGTGGCCATCCTTTGTGGAGTGTCCCAACTCTGGTTCATGCTTTGGATCTCTTCCTCCACGGTTCTCCGCCAAATTATTTTTGGTCGGCCACTCTGTTGTCCTCCTTCTGGGGTCCACAGTAAAGCAGTTTTTGTAATGGCGTTGGGGGCTCTTCTGAGGATGTGGTCAACCCAACTCTGGTGTCTGCTAGCTATAAAATGGTGCACATGTCTTCTGGGTTGCTCTGAATAAGCAGTTACACACATATGTATTTTGATGTTTATAGGATCAACCAACATATTCTTGAAAGATATGAGGAAGACATAGAAAGACCTTGAGTTGATGATATGAGACAGGAAAATTTGGCTTAAGTTTGATGACATGGGACAGGAATAATTGGCTTAAGTTTGATGACATGGGACAGGAAGATTTGGCTTAAGTTTGATGACATGAGACAGGAAGATTTGGTTTAAGTTTGATGACATGGGACATGAAGATTTGGCTTAAGTTTGATGACATGGGACATGAAGCTTTGGCTTCAG
The DNA here is from genome assembly GCA_024509875.1 of Oreohelix idahoensis. Lineage (NCBI taxonomy): Eukaryota > Metazoa > Mollusca > Gastropoda > Stylommatophora > Oreohelicidae > Oreohelix > Oreohelix idahoensis. The sequence continues at coordinate 37,474 of JAMPIV010001284.1, read as the reverse complement.
TTTGATGACATGGAACATGAAGCTTTGGCTTAAGTTTGATGACATGGGACAGGAATGATTGGCTTAAGTTTGATGATATGGGACAGGAAGATTTAGCTTACGTTAGATGAAGGCCTTTGCTCTTTGGGGATGTGAATGGAGAAGTAAAACACACTGATTTACACACTCATGCACGTATATAGGATGAACCAACATATTCTTGAAAGATAGGAGGGAGACATAGATAGACCTTCAGTCGATGACATGGGACAGTGCTCCTTGAGGATGTGGATGGAGATTTATAACACACTGATTTACACACACATGTATATTTGGGTGTATATAGTATGAACCAACATACTCTTGAAACTGTTTATTCCTTTTGCTATTTAAAGGTGAGGAAGTCTGATGATACTAGTGTGCCAGACCTTGTGCAGGTCAAGAATAATTCATTTGATCAGAATCTGCAAGTGTTTGAGCACATACTTCAGCATCAGGAACTGCAACCATTTAATGAAGGTGAGATAACTAGTGAGGAACTAAACACTGTTTGAGTGGTGAATAGCGTTTTTGAGTCGGGAGGAACTTTGAGGTATTTCCCTGGCCCCTATTGAAAAAACAATATTGTTTTAAGCTATGGTCATCACTGTAAAGTTTATTTATAAATTTGGGAATAAAAATTTTTACGATTTATTTAATTATATCTACTGTACATACTCGAGTATAAGTCGAACCAACTATAAGTCGGCCCCTCTACTTTAGGACTTTAAAACATTTAAAAATGAAAGACCCAATTATAAGACGAATGAGTTCTTCGTCGATTCTGAATTACACATTGCAATGGAATTTCCTTGACTTTCTGCAAATTTTTTTCACTTTCAGCTTAGCCCTTTCCCATTTAAAATGCTTGAAACCAAGCTATTAATATGTAAACGCATGTGAGAATAAATTAATTCAGTATAAAAGATGAGAGAAAGGAAGGGCAGAATGTCAGATGGGCCTGCATGCCCAATTTTCAACCCTTTGAAAATAAAATTTGTTTGTTTGTTTGCCCAGAAATTCTGATTACTGTTATTGGTTGTTGCTAAGTAGCGATGAGATCTCGGTATTTAGCAAAGTAGATTTCCGTTACATTAAAATGCTTCTGTTTTTCTGAATTTATTTTGTCGAGGCGATCGATATTATGATTGTTAGTGATTTTTTTTAAAGCCAGGGCTTTCCGGGCAGTTGAATATTTGCTTTGGAATCTGAGAAGTGACTTGTTATTTGGTCAGAATGCTAACAGTGTTGCCGAATCAGATGTGGATATTGAATAAGGGCAAGATTTAGACTTTGACAGTGACACTGATGAAATTGAATCTAGTGAAAGAAGTAATGGTATTGTTGATGGATCAAACGAAGGAAGGTGGTCAACAAGGCGTATTCCAGTTGAAATTTGTGACTTAATAGGAGTTCAAACGCGTATAACTTGAGATACTTTGATAAAAAACATTTAATGAAGCAACAAGCTTATATCTGAAGGATACCTGTGTGCAGCAGTAAGGTTGGGAGGCCACACTGACTGGTTTCATAAATCTTTTTTTTTTTTTTTTTTTTTGTTGTTGAGGGGGGAAGGTTCGGCAATTAAAAAATTTATTGACTTGTACTCGAGTATAAACGGTATGTCTTATGATAATAGGAAACTATATACAGAGCGATGCAACAGGCGGCAATCTGATCATCAGAATAGTCCCCCAACGTAAAACAAGTGTTTTGTCCCATTATTCTCCTTTACACTCTAAGGGGTACGGACCCACCTGGGTCATGACTGTAGCGGGAGGTTATTTAAATTTATTTATTATGTAAGAGTATGCCAGTAAAGAGTTCTGACCTTACAAGTAATACCCCAGTCTTAGAAATAAGCACTGGTGTATTGTTATCATAACAATAGTCAGACTGTGAAAACCCTGGCCCAGTTGGTAAGAAGTAGTACCAGGATTTAAGGTGTCTCCTCCCTGTGACTATCTTATGATTACTTATATGCTAGGGGATAAGTAAAATGTACATTCACTGAACCCACAAAATGGAAGAAGTGAATAAATCCTCAGGTACAGTTAAAATAGTTTAATAATTACACTAATATTCTATTTCTACTAGTTGGAAAAGAGTATACACATATATATAAAAATATTCACACAATTACTATTATTGTCTGTTTAGACTTCAAGATCTTAAATAATAAAGTTACTGAAATCAATGTTATTAGTCCTTTGAATTTAAGGATAACTGTCATCAGTTGACTGAGTTTCTGTATGGTTAATTATTGTTTTGAACTATTGGCTGTTTCACATGTATAGGTGGTCAGTGTCAAACAGGACACTTATCTTTCCAACTTGATACTGCTGAAACTGTCCTTTGCTGATATCAGACTTGGTAGGCCCAACAGTAGGGATGCCAATGACCAGTTGAAGTTCACTCTTTGGGGTCCTGCACTTTTGTGGGATTGCCTCGGATGAACTGCACCGGCTTCTGATACTGGACAGTCTGGTTTGAGTTATTTCATGGAACCTGCAACATATCAGCCTTGGCTATTATCTGGCTAGACTTGTAGCTGACTAGCACAGATGTCAGACCAGTCAGTCATCAGATGTCACCGTTATACAATCATAGTAAGTAAGGACATCATTTCAGTGATATAGCATTAATATTAACATTTCAATTAAGTGTAACTGACTAGCACATAAGTCAGACAAGTCAGTCATCAGGTGTCAAAGTTATACAGTCATAGCAAGTAACATCATTTCAATGATACAGAATTAATATTAACATATCAGTAATAAACATCATCTGGTTTATTCCGCTCCTATACATCCCTTCATATGCTATAACTTGATCCTTCCAAATCATATCAAGTACAAATACAAATACTGATGCTATTCTTAGCATCTACACAAATTTAATACATAAAATAAATAAAGTGAGTGACCACGTGATCAAGTTGCTTTCTTCGGTAGTACAATTACATAGTTTTGGAATTGAAACCTGGCTGTGGACACACTCCATTTTACCAGCTGTAAATGGGTACAAAGTTGTGCGCTCGAACTAGGGAAGGCAAAGGCAGCGAGGAAGGGGACTAGTCACCTTAGCCTCGTAACTGGGATCTTCCATGATGAAGTTTCTAACACTTCATTTCCCTATGACAATCTCTGCCATGGGACTGCCTTTATCTTCGTAAGCGATAAAGCAATATGATAAATATATCTTCATTAGGCCGTGGGGCTATTTGTGATTATTTTTTGTACAAGCAACACTCATCCATAATGCACATGAATAAATCATATTAAAATAATAATACGTTATATCAATGAATATTATACAGGCATATTTTGTGAATTCTGTATGAACCTGAAATAACAAATATTATACACGGTAGTTATCATAATTTCGCTTACCCTCAGACTTCAGATACTGGACTTAAAAATGTTTCTGGCGATCCGCTCACAATTCATGGATAGTGGCGAAACTCTGCCTTCAGTCTGGCTCAAACCTCTTTCGTTGTGTATCTCTCTCAGTTTACCGATCCGCTACTTATACGCAAAGCGCGGACGTATCGGAGAGTACTGACGTCACAGCCTAAACCTAACCTGAAAAATCCTTCCCGAACAGTGATTTCGGCCGATCTGTGCGTCGACTGAAATTTTGCCTTTATCATTCTCGGCATATATAATATCCATATTGTTCCATCTTATCTAGTTTTATACAGCTGATAAAACTCTATCTTCCTATCCATGCAAATTCCCAAACTGTTATTTGTTGATTTTAATATTTAGAACAGAAGTGGGTTTACATGCTTTTAGCGTAACTGTGGGCAGCCGAAATACGCATATATCTCCGTACATGAGAACTTCCTACCGTTCCATCTTATATGCAGTTATACACCATCCTTCCCTGTACTGAAATGTAAAATCCTTTTCATACGGATTCCCTTCGTTTTTATTTATCGTTGGCGATTTCCTCTGTCCGATACACATTTCGCTGATACGCCGCCATTTTGAAAGCGGTCACTCGATCGTAGATGGGTTTATAAATCTAACTGAACTCATTTGCAATGACTTGAAACCAATTTCGCGACAATGACTCCCAAGTGTCTCAGCCTCCTGTTGTCTTGTGTAGAAAATGAACCCATTCCACCTTGGATGCAGCTTTTAAAGTCCACAATTTCGCCAGCAGGAGGAAATTGTGAAAGTAACAAAGTGAAGACAAATTATTGCGTTCGTTCCGCAGCACACCACTGACACGCCTGCGTGAAGCTGACGAGGTGTGAATTCTTTGCGAGCTGGCCTCTGAAATCTAACTTCGCCTAAGACCCCATATAATGCACCGCCTATTTCTTGTAACGCCGCCGTCCTTTCACCAATACAATGGAAAACTCGATGTATTGCGGACTTAGAAATATTTCAGGGTGTTTCCTATACTGCAGGTGGGGCTAGATTTTACTGTCCCAAGTTCCATAGCCCATTGTGGTTGTTCCACAGCCAGCATGATGCCATTTCCGCAGTTTCACTAAGCTTCTTCAGTGCCCTTGTTCTCGACTATCCTCTCAGACCCAACAGTTTCAATAAATCATACACTGATGCAGCCACGAGCCCTCTTGCACCCACCTCAACAGCCATGACCCTTGCAGTGAACCCATCATGTCTCAGATCTGCGACCAGATCACTATACTTTGCCACTTTGAACGAATGTTGCTCGTCCAATCTGGATTCAAATGGCATGGTCAGTTCAATCATTATAACCTGCTGCAATGATGAAGAATGCAGCACTATATCCGGCCGTCTTTGAGATTTTCTGATACTCTCTGGAAATGCCCCTCGTCCAGATAGGTTTACCGCCATCTCCCAGTCATTTGCACAGTCAAGAAGAGATGGTAAACTGCTACCTGACTTACTCGGTTTGAGGTGTGCTGACTTTCCTGCTCTCAGAAAGTATGTATTTGCGGTGCTCGGCCTGACTTTGCTATTCGCCTTCATCCTTACTAGATCTACAGTATTGTCGCAGCCAGCTCACTTAGCACTTTATTGTGGCACCATGTGTATCGCCCTTGCCCTAATGCCACCTTGCAAGCTGAAAGCATGTTTTTTTAAGGTTAAGAAATTAAAAAATGTATTGACTTATACGATATGTCTTATACCAAATTGTACTAGAATTAACAAAAGAATGTATTAAATATATATATACTGTTGTTTTTTTTAACTTTTGGATAACTTTGTATTCTTGAAAATTTATTTATCAGTATTTTTTTTTTTTTAAATAAAATAACTTGTCAGGTAGATTAACACATTAACTACCGAATTGAAAAACACACTGTGGCCGAATTACATTTTTTTCCCATTTTCATCCTGTTGGTGTATGCACAAAGTAAGCTGTAGTTTTCGTAATTGTTTACATATTTTTATGCATTACATGTCATTTTAAAGATAAATGAATGTACTATTACATTAAGCACCATTTGTAACTCTAATAGAGGTTGTTGCTATTTAACGGCCCTCCGATGGCCGAGGACTTGCAATATTTTCACAATTATAACTGCTTGCGCCCCATCTCTATCAAAATCACTATTTCAATCAATGTGCACACTGTTTTCACTCTTCTCCTCGACGCTAGATCTATCAGTCAATTGTTGAAACATGTTTCTAGCCTATTCAGCCGTTAGACGAGATGTACAAGCATCTTTTGTCGTCCTATCACTAGTTGCCACGGTAAACAGTTTTACGCGATTTGGTAACTAACCCAAAACGCCTAAAAATATGAACATAATATCAATTTTCCAGTGTTCTACAACAACCATGCTTTGGGAATTTATTTTCCAGTGGCAACTTAAAATCTCGAACCAGATCAGAAAAAGTTTCAGTACATTTTTCATTCATTTTATTATTAAACATACATCGACGCTCTGAGCGGCTCGCGGTCCAAATGATAGGATTTCAAAAGCCGGTCCCACCGGCTCGGGGTAGTTAATGTGTTAAGGAATTGATAGATGTATCGAAAAGTCTGCCACTAATTTTTTTGCAAGTTCACAGTTAATGACAAAATTCTGTAATTTTCTCTCAAAGTAGTTTTTATTGTTCATATTGCTTCAAACAGGAGATCCAAAATAGCAGCTTGCTTCTTTGGTGCCTTCAAAAATGTGAAATTCTGTTCTCAGGAGGTTGGTTTTGTAATTGATGTGTGTTTTCTGAATACTTTGAGGTTTAGTTCATCAACTATGACTATTTCCATTGACAAATTGTCATCACTTTCGTTTGTTTTGTCCCCTTCTTCATCTTCGTTGGTTATCATTGTTGGTAGCAAGATGGTATAGAAGAAGCTGTTAATTAATTCTACTACAAAAGAATTTTTATTTTTTTGAGCAGACGGGGAAATTTTTTTCCTCTTTTTAGTATTTCTGGATGTTGGAGGTACATGAGTAGGGTAATACATTTCTTCTCTCACCGTTCTTTTATTCTTTTTAGAAGAGTTTCATACATTTCTTCAGCAGAACTTAATGGTTTTTCATCAAAATAGAAAATAGAAAGATTGGAGAAAAAAAACTAAGCGCTACTTTTGTGGGAAAAATTTAGCGCTACTTTTGTTCCCGAAGTGACCTGATCTGCCTCAGTTAACAGCGAATCATTTCTCATTTTAACATGATTCATCGACATGTCAAACAAGATGCAAGCTTAAAGAAACCAAACAAAAAGAGGGGTGCATTTTATAAATCTATTTATTTAAACGATTTTTATTATTTTAAAATAACAGCGGTGTCCCTGTAAATTTTTTCCTCGGACTTGACATAGTTTTTTTCTCCTGTCTGTTACAGTGATTACAGTTTGGTATATGGTCTGAGGTCACTCTATGCAAATGCTTTTTTAAGGGGTACATGTCTTGTTCTCAACCTGAAAATTGTACTCTGGTCTCTGTGGCTTAAGTTGTTGATGTTATCTCTGGGGTTTGTTTGAGGCATTGCTACATATAGTGCTCTTGCAGTTATGCCAGGAGCCCAATGGTCCATCCACTTCTGTTTGCAGTTGTTGTGTATTTAGTGGTCTTAAATTGGTGGGAATGTCTGGTTGTAGCCTGTTTGCTCCTTTTCTTTTGCCAGTTTGTTGGCACTTTCGTTTCCTTGGATGCCTATATGACCTGGTATCCACTGTAGAGTTGTGTTGATGCCATAGGAGGCAAGTGCATCTATTTCTTTAACTATGTTAGTTGTGGTTCTTTTGGCTATTAGGATATGAAATTTGTTGATTTTAATGTAATTTTCAAGTTTTGTACTCATCATAATACAAGTTGGAGGTGAGAAACGATAGACATGACACTAAACTGCATATTAAATATTTTCTGTTTTAACGCAGAGTAGGCTGGTGACCTTGTTTAAAATCATTACCTCCACCTGTGTGGCTGTTATGCACATATAGTTTTTACTTTCTTGACACATTTTGTATTTGTTTGTTTTTCTGTTCTTTCAAGATATGCTTACATATTTCTCCTCACTTCTGTAGATTTGCTTACAATTATTTCACAGTATGCAGGCATTTGTACATATTTCCCATGTCTTATTCCAACACGCTTACACATTACCCTGAGGAGTTGAATCCCTGGTTGTTTGATTTTTAGGCACCTCTGTAACATTCCCCAAATTTAAGCTTTCTAGATCTTTAAGACGTACATGAAATCAATCGGACAGACACATGCACCAGTAGCCTTTTATGTGCCACCATTTCATATTTCTGCCTCTTTTTCTATCCCTTGGTTGTGGATTTTCTGGTTGCCTGATAAGCCTAACATTTCAATGGTCCTTCTGGAGTATCCCAAAATTTTAGCTTTCTAGTTTGTCAGAAAGTACACAGAATCAACTGGGCAGACTTAATATCGATTGGACAGATATATTATCAACTGGACAGATCTAATATCAACTGGACGGACATAGATCATTAGCCGTTTATATATACAGATAATATAATTTTTTTCCCCTTCCTTTATAGATGTGATTCACTATCTCTTCCATTTATATTTATATGTTTTTACTCTTTGCTCCAAATATGTTTATAATATGTTAATCACAACAGATTCACTTATCCCCAGGGGAGTCATATTTCAAAAGATACGGCTTGCGCAGGGGTTTTTTGTGCTATCTACTGCGTTACTTCCTGCTGATGAACTGGGGAAAGAATCTCTTCATCTCTGAGCAAGAGTTTTTGGCCCTTGTAGCCTGGACATTTGCTTCTCATGGCTTAAAATACCATCCGCTGAAAATTGTACCTAGCCCACGATGTGTGACCGTGGAAAACTGGTTTCTGGTTAGTGTGAACTATTCTTAATTGTCAGATATCTGTTGCATTTTCTAGACTTTCTGATTTTTCTGTCCTGTTTTTCATCGTTTCTATAATTGACATGCACAAATTTATTTGTCTCTTCCTTTGTGCTTGATTTGAAACATATTTCTTTTACGACAGGTGGAAGATTTAATAGATTAAAATGATAGTTTATACCATTAAAGTCACTCGGAAGTATTGGGAAAAGATTGAAAATACTTGATTCAACAACTAAAGTGACAGGGAAGTATTGGGAAGAGGTTGAAAACACACTTGATTCAACCAGTGATGTGACTGAGAAGTATTGGGAGTAGTCTAAAGTGTACTGATTCAACCTATAAAGTGACTGGGAAGTAGTGAAATGAGTCCAAAGCACACTAGTTTAATCAATAAAGTGTTCGGGAAGTATTGGAAGACGTCTGAAGCACACACATTTGACCATTAAAGTGATCAGGAAGTATTTGGAGGTGTCTAAAGCTTGCTGATTCAACCAATAAAGTGATTTAGAAAATATTGGGAATAGATTGAAAACACGGATTTTGCCAAGAAAGTGATCGGGAAATATTGAGAGGAGTCTGAAACACACTGTGAACCTATAAACTGACTGGAAAGTATTAGGAAAAGATTGGAAATACAGTTGTTTCAACCAATAAAGTGACTGGGAAGTTGTGGTAAGATTTTGAAAACACTGATGTAACCAATGAAATGATGAAGAGATTGAAAACACACATTGTCTTTTTTCCCCTTTCATTTACTGGTCGTGCTGTAAAGTAATGCAGACAGGGTATCGGTTTCAGATAACTTCTGGTGCTCAGATTACCTCCTGTTATAAGTGTGTGTCTAGAAGAGTGTTTATTCATTGTACTTATCAGTTGCTTTTCTTTAGTCTTTTGGATGTTTCAGAACTGGGGTTAGCTGATCTTGGAGATTAAAAACAGAAAAGGGAGAAAATGAGTGGGCACATCCTAAGAAAAACAACTTACCAGTATAACCAGAATCCTAGAGGGGAAGAGAATTGGGAGGACATGGAGAAGTAATAACTTGTGGAATAAAAAAAGATAACCAGGACACTTGGAGATTGAAGAGAGAAAGTGGAGCTTAATGGGATACACCCTCAGGAAATAACCAAACGGTATAACTCTATATAGCCATAATCCAGAGGAGAAGTGAACTGGGAAGCCAAAGAGGACATGTAGAAGTAATAACTTATGGAATGAAACAACATATAACCAGTAAATGTGGAGATTAAAGACAGAAAAGGGAGATGGATTGGACACATTCAGGAAGCAACTAACCAGTTTAATTAGGTATAATTAGAACCCACAGGGAAAGAGAACTGTGAAGCCAAAGATGACATGTAGAAGTAATTTTTTTTTTTTTTTCGTACGCCCGCTAATACTCGAGGCGAAATCTCAGGTTATTATTAATGTCTAACCTGACATTCATTTTTACGTGAGTATCCTATTTTCTTGTACAAGTGTCCCTCGCCATTCAGGCAGATACTCGCCGTTTTTGGAGGTACCCATTAGAGCTGGGTCGGCTCAGGAGCCGCCAGTCCCTGGTCGACGACACTCCTTCAAATGTTCTCGCCACGTCTCGAGTTAATCCAGTCCAAATCCCGGTCGACGAAAAATCCTCAAATGCCGTCGCCCGGGTTTGATCCTGAATCACCCGGTCGCCAGAGCGGTGTTGTAACCACTACGCTAGCGCGGCTCCCTGTAGAAGTAATAACTTGTGGAATGAAACAACATATAACCAGTAAATGTGGAGATTAAAGACAGAAAATGGAGATGGATAGGAAACAACTAACCAGTTTAGACATAACTAGAACCCACAGGGAAGGAGAATTGGGAAGCCAAAGAGATTGTGAAGAAGAATGGTGAATGAGGAAACCAAGGCAACTGGGATCTTATGGGCACAGATGAAAATGACAGCCCAAAATAGGAACCGCTGGTGAGCAACAGTTGTAGCCCCTATGTTCCACAGGGAAAAAAGGCATTGACTGACTTGCTCAATTGATTGCTATTGTCTTTACAGTCATCTTGCCATAATGTTTTCATTTTCTGTCACAGTCACTGTATCGTAATGCCTACGCATTTCTGGGAAATATTTTGAGTTTGTCTCACGAGTTCCCCACGCCCCGTGAGCTGTTCTCTGGAGGATCATGGGTAGCCATATACACATCATGTGTTGTGTTTGGTAAGGGATTGCTGTACTCTCACAATGTCATCTCTTTCACTCACTTCCTAACTCCCGTATTGACCAGCATTTTAGTTGTGTCTGTCTGTTTGTAATATTCTACTTTGTCTTATTTGTTTCTGGTCTTCTTGATCTATTTCTTCTACCACTTTTTCCACTTTTTGGGTGTCATCATCATCATTACCCCGCAGTAGCCCATAGAGCATAGGCCTACAACCAATACTTTATATGCGTTCCGGTCCTGTGCCACCGTCTGCTCAAGATATTCTCATATCTTCTTTATCTCTTTCATTTCTGTTTCAGGTTCACGTCTGCACATGTTTGTCTGCCTCCCTCTACCTTTCTTACCCTGGAGGTTCCAAAACAAAAACTGCCTTGTGATGCTATCGTCAGGTTTCCTCCTCTTGTGTCCTATCCTTCCCAGCATCTTCTTCTCATCTTCCTCAATGACCTTCTCGGGTTTACCTCTTGTCATAATAGTGTTATTTTGTTCTTTCTCAATGTCTGTCCTTCTTTCAATATTCTCTTGGCGATCTTTCATTTCCTGCTATGTAAAATAGCTTCTGATTGACAGAGTGGTTTGAGCACTGGTCTCTTGTGGGGAAGGGGCCAGGTTCGATTCAGTCTACCCAGCTGTTCGTGGGTACCTGACTTTGCACTTGAGTTAAGGAAAGAAAAAGGCAGCGAGGAAGGGAACTGGTCACCCCACCTCTCGATGCTGGACCTAGTATAGTGACATCTCTAACACTTCACTCCCCTACATCAGTATTTGCTATTGGACTACCCTTACCTGTTATGTCAAATAGTTTTATGGGTCAGTATTTGCTATTGGACTACCCTTACCTGTTATGTCAAATAGTTTTATGGGTCAGTATTTGCTATTGGACTACCCTTACCTGTTATGTCAAATAGTTTTATGGGTCAGTATTTGCTATTGGACTACCCTTACCTGTTATGTCAAATAGTTTTATGGGTCAGTATTTTTTTATGCACAATCCTGAGGTAAAGCTTTGTTTCCAAAACCAGATTTTTTTGTGGTTTTCAGATGTTGCCCCATATGTGTTCAAAAATAGCCACAAGTCGGTCAAAATGTCAGAAATTGCCCGTATTTTGATAGAAAAGTAGCCAAAGAAACTTTTGATTTTCAGAATATGTTTATTTTGGAGTGTTCAGATAAAAATCAAGGCATGTAAGGAGAGAACAAGAAAGTATTCAGTGGGGTACTGGAAGATGAGACAGGTCTATATTTCGGAGCTGGCATTTGCTGATGATGTTGCCCTGATTGCTAAATCAGAGGCACATCTCCAATCCAACCTGCAAGTCTGGAAGGAAGAGCTGGAGAAGAGAGGGATGATCATAAGCAGCTCTAAAACAAAATCCATGGTGATATCACGAGAAGAAAGAAAACATCAGATTAAGTTGGGAGAACAGGTCCTGGAGCAGGTCGACCACTTTAAATATCTCGGAGCTATTATAGACCGAAAGGGAGGCATCAAAGAAGAGTTGGCCACTCGAAAAGCAGCGGCTGGGAGACTTTTTCAGGCCATAAATCGTGGATTCCTCAGCAAGAATGAGGTTGGTAAGAAAACGAAGATGGCTGTATACCGCTCCACCTATGTCCCAGTCTTGACATATGGATGCGAGTCGTGGGCAATGACTACAACCCACAAAAGCCAGATCCAAACCTCAGAAATGAGGTATCTGAGGAAAGTGGTTGAAGTAACAAGAAGAGACATGGTCCGCAACCAGACGATCCGTCAAGGCCTAAAATCCCATCCGCTGCAGACCCAAATAGAACAGTCCCAACTAAGATGGTTTGGCCATGTCTGCAGAATGGGAGAAGATCGGCTACCACGACAAGCATGGGAAACAAAGAGCCAGGGATCCAGACCTCCAGGATGACCCAGAGTCCGCTGGGAGGACAACATTAGACAATCTTTGAAGGACCGAGGACTAGAATGGAACCAGGCCAGGAAGAAGACAGCTGATAGAATGGTCTGGCGCTCTCTCTTCCAAACCTCTACACCTCACGGTAGAGGGGGAACGACTAAGTAAGTAAGTGTTCAGATAAAAGTGATGTAGATGTGTAGTACATTGATTTTTACTTTTTAGGTGTGTCCTTCAGTTATATAAACCTTGTGGTCCCTGGGGGGTCTCTGAAGAGACTAAGACAGAATAAGGTTACTACACCCTCAGGTATGTCGTACAAGGTGACTCATATGAGGTTGTACATGAGGCTGGCAACCTCAGGAACCACCGTTAAAAGAGAATGGAACTGCTTGGTGCAGTCTTGGAGTGCATTCTGAGACTCAGAAAGAATTGGGCTACAGCACCCTCATGCTTTTTTTTTTTCACGTGTCCATCTTCCCAATATTTACCATTCTTCCGTTTTCTTGTAGATCCCAATCCAACGTTCAGAGAGCCACATCCATGTAGCGTATCCATGGAAGATCTGAGGAACATAAACATGAACATCTATCATATTATTATGGGTAACAAAAATGTTGTGAAGGATATCGTCAGAGACCTTTTTCAGTTTGACTGAGTCTTGTTGAATGATTGGATGTTTATAAGACATTTTGATTGAGCATGAAAAGTAGGCTGATTTTTCCTTGTGTTTGTTTTATAATGTGTTAGCCTTATTGTGTGTAGAGTTTTGGCTGTGATTAATTATTACATAAGTTTGGTTGCATTTTTTTGTCATGACAAAATGGAGCAGCCATTGCTTGACCATTGTTTCAATGGAAAAACCTTTATTTTAATTATTGGGGAAGCAAAACATTCTTGTTAGATGAGACATCCTTAACTCGATCATAGTTAAAGTGCGACATCCTTCATTTGATCATTGTTAAAGTGTGACATTCTTCACTTGATCATTGTTAAAGTGAGACAACTTGATCACTGTTAAAGTGAGACATCCGTAACTTGATCATTATTAAAGTGGGACATCCTTAACTTGATCATTGTTAAAGTGGGACATCCTTCACTTGATCATTGTTAAAGTGGGACATCCTTAACTTGATCATTGTTAAAGTGTGACATTCTTCACTTGATCATTGTTAAAGTGAGACAACTTGATCACTGTTAAAGTGAGACATCCGTAACTTGATCATTATTAAAGTGGGACATCCTTAACTTGATCATTGTTAAAGTGGGACATCCTTCACTTGATCATTGTTAAAGTTAGACATACTTCACTTGATCATTGTTAACACAATAACTACCGAATTGAAAAACACACTGTGGCCGAATTAAATTTTTTTCCCATTTTCATCCTGTAGGTGTTTGCACAAAGTAAGCTGTAGTTTTCTTAATTGTTTACAGATTTTTATGAATTACACGTCATTTTAAAGATAAATGAATTTACAATTACAATAAACACCAGTTGTAACTCTAATAGAGGTTGTTGCTATTTAACGGCCCTCCGATGGCCGAGGACTTGCAATATTTTCACAATTATAACTGCTTGCGCCCCATCTCTGTCAAAATCACAATTTCAATCAATGTGCACACCGTTTCACTCTTGTCCTCGTTGCTAGATCTATCAGTCTATTGTTGAAACACTTCTTTTTCTTCTTTGATCCTTAGCCGCCGACCGTCAAAGCAGTCAGTGGCCATCACGCCTAGTGGCGTCTTGTAGGGCAACAACAAATTGATTCCACTTTGCTCGGTCGGTGGCCATCCTTCGTACAGTGCCCCAACTCTGGTTCATTCTTTGCATCTCAGCCTCCACAGTCCTCCGCCAGGTTGTTTTTGGTCGGCCTCTTTTTCGTTTTCCTTCAGGGGTCCAAAGCATAGCTATTCTTGTGATGGCATCGGGGTCTCTTCTGAGGACATGACCAACCCAGCTCCAGCGTCAGCCAGCTATGATGGTGTGCATGTCCTCTTGCTTGCTACGAGTAAGCAGATCTTGGTTAGTGATGGTATTTGGCCAAAAGATTCGGTGAATTTTTCTTAAGCATGTTGTGTGAAAAGACGACAATTTCGACATTTCCTTCTCTGTAACTCTCCAGCATTCCGCACCACAGAGAAGCACAGAAAGCACACAGCTCTGATATAATCTTAATTTTGTGCTTGTGCTGTATTTGGAGGACTTCCAGATGTTGTTTAGGCTAAAGAAGGCTGTTCTTGCCTTATTCATTCTGATGTTGATGTCTTTGCCTGCCCCGCCGTCTGGTGTTACTATGCTTCCTAGGTATGTGAAGGTATCTGTCTGTACCAATTGCTGATTCCTTACTGATATGGGCTCAGGGTTGCTCACATTGAGCGTCATGACCTCAGACTTCTTTAAATTGATATTCAAGCCCACCTGCTGGCTAAACTTATTAAGTCTATCCGTTTTTTCCTGGATGTGTTGATGTGAATGTGCTAGTAGTTGTTGAAACACGTTTCTATCCTATTCAGCCGTTAGACGAGATGTACACGCATGTTTTGTAGTCCTATCACTATTTGCCACGGTAAACAGTTTTACACGATTTGGTAACTAACCCAAATGCTGAAAAATATGAACATAATATCAATTTTCCAGTGTTCTACAACAACCATGCTTTGGGAATTTGTTTTCCGGTGGCAACTTAAAATCTCGAACCAGATCAGAAAGTGTTTCAGTACATTTTTCATTCATTTTATTACTAAAATTTGATTGGCGCTCTGAGCGGCTTGCGGTCCAAATGTGATTATTTTGTGAGCCGCTGACAGCGGCTTGCGGTAGTTAATGTGTTAATTAAAGTGAGACATTCTTAACTTGATCATTGTTAAAGTGAGACATTCGTAACTTGATTATTGTTAAAGTGGGACAACCTTCACTTGATCATTGTTAAAGTGGGACATTCTTAACTTGATCATTGTTAAAGTGGACATCCTTCATGTGATGAGTAGGGTGTATTGGGTATGTAGCAAGTCAGACGACACTTATACACCGCTCGTCTAGCTCACTGTCTAAGGAATAACTCCAACAACCATATCAATCTCCAACAATATATTATATTAACAATAAATCACAATGGACGCAGGGCCATTACAAATACTGGAGACATCACCAATCCCGAGTATCTTGCAAACACTTTGCTTCTCGGAATCACTACAATCACCAAATAGACCTCTTCATAAATAACTACTGCAACATCCACTCTTCTCTTCTCTACACTCTTCACTGTCTCCTGTCTACTGACTCAACTCTCTGCTAGCTCAACACACTGCTGACCCAACACGCATCTCTCTCTCTGACTGATCCCCTTTCATTCGCAATCACCAAACACGTGAAAACCTTCCACTCTCCACTGAGCTTCATTCACGCCTGACTACAGCTAGCAGCTTGTCTTAACCTCTGCTCCCACCATTGCTTGTAACTAAAATATTATAAGGCAAGCATTCCCAACTCACAACAACTCACATGACTAATAAACTCCCGCTGGAGCATGGGAACATTCACACATGCAAAATACCCTCAAAACACTCCGTGACATCCATTCTCTCCCCACGTGAAATACCGGGGTTTTTCACCGAGGAGACAGAGATGGGAGTCCTGTACATCCTCAAACTAAAATGCATCATCAAAGTAAGTAATGCTTCATTCACCATATTGAACCTTACAATAATAGCATACTAATTATTCTCTCAACAATGACATCCAATATTTCTAACACTAAACAAATTCACCCTCACAACAGAGAAATGCATGTATAATGTTCAAAATTCATGTAAAGTCATCAAAATTATACCAATAGAACTACAAGTAAACATGCTTTATCATAACCATGACAAGACGTCTGCCATTACATTAGATTGTCCCATCACCGGCATGACAGTGAAGTCGAACTGTTGTAGGATTAAAGCCCATCTTGTCAACCTGCTGTTTGGTGATTTGGTAGACCGCAGAAAAATGAGTCGCTTGTGATCAGTCTGTAACAGAAAATGTGATCCCAGCAAATAACGTGACAGCTTGGATACTGCCCAGATGATAGCCAAACATTCTCTTTCAACCGTGGCATATCTTGTCTCTGCTGGCACCAACTTCCGGCTGGCATAGAGGACAGGGTGCAAGGTGTCCATGTGCACCTGCATGAGACATCCACCTATGCCCACTGCTGAAGCATCTGTCCTGAGAATGAAAGGTTTGTTTAAATCAGGGAGCATCAAGATTGGACTGTTTGAAAAAATCTTTTTAATTTTGTCTAAAGCGCTTTGACACTCATTTGTCCACACTACTTTATTCGGCCTCCCTTTCTTAACTAGAGATGTTAGTGTGTCAGTTAGCGAGGAAAACAGGAATAAATTTGTTATAGTAATTAACTAATCCAGTTAGACTCTTCACTTGCTTTTTCATTTTCGGGACCTGTAATTTCAATATCCTACTAACAGTGGCCTCTTCTGGCATGAGCATGTTTCGACCTACTTTATGACCTAGAAATTTTATCTCAGGAAACCCAACTTTTACCTTAGTTGGTCTAACAGTGAGTTTATGTGCACGCAAACAATGGAAAAGTGATTCTGGTCCTCTCACTTGGTCTTCCCATAAGTCGTGAAATATACAAATATCATCTATATATGTGATGACATCATCTCGATCATCTATAAGCCTTCTCATCATTCTGACACATGTGGCTGGTGCGTTCACCAAACCAAACACATAAAATTAAACTCAAACAACCCCTTAGGTGTGGTGAACGCAGTTAAGAGTTTGGCCAACTCTGCCAAAGGAATTTGCCAGTATCCTCTGGAGAGATCCAATTTAGTGAAATACCGAGCATTACATAATCTTGACAATAATTCTTCTTGATTTGGCATGGGTTTCGCATCCAATACTGTGATGTTATTTAGCTTCCTAAAGTCAATACAAATTCTCAACATATTGTCCTTCTTTTGTACAATCACTATCGGAAATGCATAAGGGGATTGAGACGGTGAAATTATCCCTAAATGTAGCATCTGGTCAATTTCTTTATTTACTGCTGCTCGATAATGGAGCGGCAATGAGTAGGGTCTCAACCGAGTCGGATGGTCATCTGTCACTGCAATTTCATGCTGTATCAAGTCAGTCCGGCCTGGGATATCCGTCAACACGTCAGAAAACTGCCTTATTAGTCCACTGACTTGCTTTATCTGATGATCCTCCAGCGATGTATTTATTTCTACATCATGGTGAGGCTCTGATGGGGTAAGAGGTAGGAGAAGTATTTGCAAATTAACCTTTAGCACGCTGCATTCCTTGGGCGGAAATTTGCGCCTGCAGCTGCATTCTTTTTCACAACGTCCCGTTGTTAAACTCTTTCTTTGTGTAGTTGTTAACTCATACTGGCTACTAGTTGTTGAATCATGCTTTATTTGCTAAATGATGTGAATGTCCACCAGTGGATAAATGTAGATGTTGGGACTGGTGTAGTAAAGTGTAACGATTGTCAACTCATCAAACCCAGCACAGTTTTGGTCATACAGGTCATCTTGTCCTGGAACGTGATGAGGCTCCGACAAGAATGTGAGTGTAAACAATGAGTGTGTATCTGAATGTCAGTACGCGAATGGTAGAATGATTCGATAGAGTTGACAGGTTGGTAGTACATCACTCATACTCACACTGTTCGAATTCAAGAAGTACTGGAACTACGGTGGTCTTTTTATAACATTTAATGGGACGCACACTTGGACAGTACGTGTATGGTTACAGGAACAAATGTCGACATAGACAGCATAATGTTGATCACAGGAATATCATCTTAAGTTAGCATTCATGCTTGGCAAATATCATAATGGAGCATTCGTAAATAAGCATTCAGCGTTCCATCATGTAAATCATCTGGCTTTACTGACTGGGCACGTCAGACCATAACCAATACATAGGAAGGCTCCTAGACCTAACCTCGTCTAGCGAATATTCCTTCACGTAAAGTTCAATATATATATATTTCATAATATAGGAATCCCAGACATGGGTTCTCACATGTAGCAGTGATCTCTTGGTTCATCGAGCGATAGTACAGGCATCCCTTTTTCTCACTCGATAAATACAAAGTATATGAATTTCAACATGGCTGTTCTCTCTCTCGTGAGCTTCACTCACTATAGAATATAGACCAAAATTAGTCATTCATTAAATGTCCTCATTTCTTCATAGGTTCTCTCATAGAGGTAATTGAATAATATCATACAATCCAGTGCTGATACATAGGAATGTCTTCTTCCTTTGAATGGATATTCTTTTTAAAAGTACCACTGTGCATCTGCTTATCAACAACGATGGCGAAGCCCAAGTTCATAATAAATTGTGGTTTTACCTTTTTATGCGAAATATAACTTTGCCATTCCTTGGCAAAAGAGAATAAACACTGGGGTAAAGTACATACAACATGTCTAAATGATTATCACTTTTCCCCATCCATATATAGATCACTATTTCGGCAAAAAGCCTGCTACAACAAAACTCGGCATCCTCACAGGATGACAGCCATGGATCACACCCTTTGCTAGCGATACTTCCGCTGCATAGCCTTTGACCTTTTCTAGCGACAACCAAATTAGTTCGACTTAGAAATGCAAAGATATCCATATATAAGACAGACTCGTCCTACTCATACAAACACTACGTATAAATTCAGGCCATAGATATACTGAAGCAAGAACAATCTATTCCTACCCAGCCACAGAATAAATCGCAGTAGGCCTAGAGTCGTCTGCGGAGTCCGATCGAAGATGACAGAACTATTTTCAAGGGAAGCAACCCAAAAATGACTTCTCCTTAAGCACTTAAAAAGGAAATACTTTGCTTACAAAATATTTGCGAACATAATAAGAATATAAATGTATTATATTGCAAGATAGTAAAAATTGCCCTTTACAGTCTTACCACACCTCCCGGGAAAAAAAAAAATAAAATTTTTTTTTTTAAATACATCTAGGAGCACCGTAGAATAGGCTCACAACGCAAGAATACTGCGCAGATGAAAATATCAGGAATAACTATAATTCCTAATATGACTGGTGAGAATATATATCTCAAAATCTGAGAGAAATTGTTTCCCTACGAATAAATGTTTCCAGGAAGGTGTGATGTACGTATAATACAATTCTGGTAATTATACAATGCATACCAAAAATTCACACTACAATCTTAAATTTATGATTTATGAAGAAACAATCATCAAAGAACAGCGGTGAATTAACATCAATAAACCGCTAAGTAGCGATACCATCATTCTATTATTAAATTACAAATGTGTATCTTAGTAAAGAAACAAAAAAATAACTGTTGTAAAGTTATACATATTAAAAAGATCCAATATTTAACAGTTAAGTGGCATCATGTGGGCATCTGGACAGAATGTCCGCCATCACATTTTCTGAACCACGGATAGCTCGTACCGAAAAATGAAAAGGTTGAAGAGCGATTGCGTATCGAGTTGATCTCGAGCTCTTCAAGTTTTTACTTTGGATAGCCGTAAGAGCTTTTTGGTCAGTTTCCACTACGAAATGCGCGCCCAGAAGGAATCTTTGGAGTTTGAGAATTGACCAAACCATTGCCAATAATTCACGGTCTAAAACCGAGTAATTCCTTTCTGCAGCATTAAGTTTTCTGGATATGTACATTACAGGATGCAGAGTTCCAGAGTACTCTTGCATTAGTGCCGCTCCAATCCCAGTGGATGAAGCGTCACTACGAAGAACAAATGTCTTATCTGTTGTAGGAAACACTAAAATAGGTGGTGATGAAAACATAGTTTTGATCTTCTCTAGTGAAGATTGGCATTCATGAGACCAGTGAACCATGTTAGGCGACCCTTTCTTTAATAGTGTAGAGAGAGGTGCCATGATAGAGGACAGATTCGGAATGAAACGTCCATAAAATTGTATGAGACCTAAAAGACTTCGCACTTGCTTTTTAGTCCTAGGGATAGAGATGTTAAGTATCTTAGTGATATTATGGTCTTCTGTCTTCAAGAAACCGTGACCTACTCGATGGCCTAAGAAAGCAATTTCGCTAAAGCCAATACAAGCTTTAGATGGTTTTGCTGTCAGGTTATACTCACGCAGAGTTGATAATAATTCAACTAATCCTGAATAGTGATCTTCCCAAGTATCGCTGAAAAGACAGATGTCGTCTAGATAAGCAATGACATCTGACCGATACGATAGGATTCGACGCATCATGCGTACAAATGTAGCTGGTGCGTTCATAAGGCCGAAAGGCATAAAATTCCATTGGAAAAGGCCTCTGGGAGTAGAGAAAGCGGTAAGAGGTTTGGCGCGCTCGGATAATGGAACTTGCCAATATCCTTTAGACAAATCAAGTTTAGTGAAAAAATGCGATTTAGAAAGACGAGTAAGTAACTCTTCTAGTAAAGGCATAGGTTCAGCATCGAACTTCGTAACTTGATTCAATTTGCGATAGTCAACGCAAAGACGTATGTTATTGTCTTTTTTTCGAACAATAACCATCGGCGAAGAATATGCAGAAGTGGATGGTTCGATTATTTGTAAATCTATCATTTCATCCAACTCCTTTTCAACCTGTGTTTGGAAATGTATAGGGATAGGATAAGGCCTAACCCTAATTGGAGTATGTTCAGTTAGAACAATGTCATGCTCAATGACATGAGTTTGTCCAGGGATGTCAGTGAGGACATCCTGAAATGTTTGTAACATAGACGAAACTTGTCGCCGTTCTCCTAGAGACAAATCAGGAGAAACAGTAACGTCTTTCCATGATTCACTAGAATGAAGTGGGATCATTGGAAGCGGGAGAGATTAACATCCGAAAAACTTGTTTCCTCATCCTGTATTACAGACAGTGATGAGTAATGACCATGTTTGACATGAGAATCGTCCGTTGCCTGGAAAATAGGCTGTAGATAGTCAGGACGTTCATGGAACTCCGTAAGCATATTGATGTGGAAGGTTTTATGCTTCCCGTTAATATCGACGATGTAGTCAACATCTGAAATTTTCGATATTATATCGTACGGACCTTTCCAACTAATAAGGAGTCTATTTTCACGACAAGGTAGCAAAACAAATGCTTTGTCACCAGGACAAAGTTGTCGTAAAGTTCTCTTCTTATTAGCAAATTGTCTTGCCTTCTGCTTAGCAAACTCAGAAGAGGACGTTGCCAATTTGCATGCTTCGATAATCTTTTGTCTCAGCGCGATGACATACTCGTAAGAAGATTTTGTGTCATCGTCAATATTGTCAGCTGTTATAAGATCATGCAGCAAAGACATTGGGCCGCGCGGTCGCGCGCCAAAGACAAGTTCAAAGGGCGAAAACCCTGTATGTTCATTGGGGACCTCTCTGTACGCGAAGAGGGCCGCGGGTAAAACCCTATCCCAATCCTGAGGATGATCCTCAGTTATCTTCCCTAATAAGTTCTTAAGTGTTCTATTTAGTCGCTCGACCATCCCATTGGACATAGGATGATAGATGCTACTCAAAGATCTCTCTATCTGTAGAGTAGACATTACTTGAGACATGGTATCCGATATCAGTTGGGTGCCATGATCTGATAATATTTCTCCGGGGAATCCCAGCCGAGAAAATATAAGCCAAAGAGCATCTGCAATGTCAGCGGTAGTAATGCTCTTTAGAGGGATAGCCTCTGGCCAACGTGTGCACATGTCTACACACGTTAAGATAAACTGATGTCCTCTAGCAGATTTGATCTTGAATGGACCAATGATGTCTATCGCCATTTTCTGGAATGGACGAATAGGAATATCTGCAGCCTGAATAGGCGCAGCATGACGAGGACCTTTGGATTTGACTTCTTGACATACTTTACAGGATCGACAATAGATCCGTATGTCCTTGTTCACAAAAGGCCAAAAGAAAGCCGCAAGAACTCTTGACTTTGTACGGGAAAAACCCATGTGACCAGCACACTGAGAGTCGTGTGCATGTTGTAAGATCTTAACTCTCAAATTCTTGGGTACAAGAATCTGAGAATGACTTGACTTAGTGGAGTCTTGCACCATACGTACAAGTACGCCATTCTTCATTGTAATCCAAGATTTACAATTTGAATCTTTATTCGGATCACCTTTTGTTACAAGAGTGAAGAATTTCTTAAGAGTCGGATCTTCTTCTTGTTGTTTTATAAAACGAGTCACGAGAAATTACCAAGGGATCATCTTGGTTATGCACTTCATTATCTTCAACAGATGAAGTTTCAGGCATATTGAGAGCTTGAGCTCTAGTGACTACTGCATTAGCAGATTGCATATTTTGATTTTCCCAAACGGAAATTTGCTCCGGAGTACATTCTTTGACTCCGTGAATGCGACCGATGATAAGATCAGCGATCGGATCCGGCAAAAGACATGCGTGTACATCTCCTGTGAAGAAAGGAGTAGCAATCCTAATGATAGCGGTAGAGTATTTCTCTATGGTGCCGCCAAATGTTACGCATTTGACTACTTTGCCTGTAGAATGAGAAGGATCTATGAGTGACTGCCTAACCCCAATAGTTGTGCATCCAGAATCAAAAAGTACTGAGACTGGATTGTCATTTACTAAACCTTTGTGTAAGACAAGAGAACCTCTCCCATCATGCGCGATTGACGCAGGAAGAGCGGGAAGAGGATGGCCACAGCTTAAAGTAGACACTGTGGTTGGCTCAAATAATGTTTTGCATTGGGGGCACTGAGATGCTCTCCCAAAATCAAAAGCGGCACATGCCATATTATTAGAGTCATCATTATCTTTATTTTGTTTATAGGCTTCGTGGGACTCTTGCTGTGCAGAGTTCGCCTGGTAATGAGCTTTATGTTTTTTGAATTGTGCTCTACCTCTGTTATTATTGCCTCTGTACTTATCATTGTTTCCACTATTATAACCTCTACTCGGGTTTGAATCATAGCTCCTTTGGTTACTATCATCATCATATTCATTATAATGAGTATCTCGGTAATTATGATCCTGTTGTCTCCATGAAGGAAAACTTGGATAGTTTCTAGAATGACTTCCTTTGCGAAAGTTCCTGTAATTATGACCACCCCTGAATCGAGGGCTGTCAGCTCTTCTCCAGGTATTCGAAGAAGAACCCTGAAATGATTGGTTACCTTGGTTCTGATAACTGTAATAGTTACCTTTTTTATAAAACTTATTTGAGGTCCTTGGAATTTGTGAGAGTGATTAGGGTTGTATGGTGTTGCAGAAGCAACTGGCATACCTTCTTTAACCTTACTGTTGCTAATGGCTACGTCCGGATGTGCAGTGACGTATTGGGTACAATACTGTTCCATTTCTTTTAGAGACTTAGGTTTACGCTCATGTAAGAATTCGAGGAAAGGTTTATTTATACTTGACATAATCTTGTCTCTGAGTATCAAGTCCATAAGGGCTTCATAAGTCTTTTCTGTTTTGGATAGCTCAATCCAACGATCAAATGTAAGTCGTGTCCTTGCAATGAATTCTGAGAATTCTACACCTGCCTCAGGCACCATTGTCTTAAACAACTTCCGATAACCCTCTTCAGACAACTGATACTTCTTTAATAAGGCTGCCCTAATAACATCATAGTTATCTTTGTCAGCCTCTTCAACCAAACTTAAACTAGTCAGAGAATCACCTTTCAGATTTTCTGATAACTGGTTAGCATATTGTGATTTGTCCACATTATGTGCTCGACACGAGCGTTCAAATCTGTTTAGCCAGAATGTTATGTCATCACTGGAAGGGTTGAACGCTGGTACCTTGACCTTGTAAGTAAAGGGTTTACCATTACCACTAGATGCTTGATTAACATTACTTATGTTTGTTAACTTTAACTTTTCTAACTCAAATGCTAAAAGTTCTTTTTGGTGTTCATGTTCTCTTATTGCTTTTTTTTTCTTGAGCTTCAGCTTGTAATTTTCTCTCTTCAGCAGCAGCCTCTAATTTTTTTCTCTCTTCTGCAGCAGCTTTATCTTTTCTTTTCTCTTTTTCCATTTCCATCTGGAATCTTTTTTCATCAGTCTGTATCTGCAATTTCTTTTGTTCATCCTCTCTTTGTAGTTTTTTTTCCTCTGCTTCTAATTTCTTTTCTTCAATCAATGCTTTTCTTTCTTCAGCAGCCAATGCTTTGTCATATTGAGCAACTGCCCATTCTTCTAACTGCTGACCAGTCTTATCAAGAGCCCTGCCTTGTGTGATAAAATAATCCAAGGTAGACATCTTGTCTAATAAGATCAGTAATTTGCAAAAGTAAATAAATTAATCAAAGACTTTGTATGATAACTTTGTAACCTGTGAAAAATAGTACTTAACTATCCCAATCACTGTGGGAAACAAGCCTTACAAAGGTCTTGTATAAATCCTTATATAATAACAGCTATAAGTTGCTGGTTCACTCTATAATATAAGTGCAGTGCACCAGAAATAGTGTTTTATATCATCAACTGTGTACCTTTAGTAATAGCAATTAACTATCAGTTGATTCTTGTACATCAATTTATATGATCAACTATATTTTAAATAGTGTATGTCGATCAGGCACAAAACAAAACAGTTATACAGAAGAACATGAAAACATTTGCGGAAATGAAATAAATAAAATTGGAAAAACAATAAAAGATAAACCGCAAGAGGATAACAAATACAAATAACGCCACAGTATATAAATATAAATTGAGAATAGAACTGAAAGATAGAATAGGGTAGACCAACAAATTACAAACAAATCAAAACAAACTAAAGAACAGAGGAATATTACAAAAACAACAATGAGTACAGACTTCACAGCTAACACTAATAGCAACAGCTGTCGCAGCAAATTTCCAATGAAGAAAATTGCACCTATAGAAACGCACACATCAGACCCTCTATTACGTGGGATACTCTGCTGTGTGACACCGCCCAACCGAAACAACAACCCGCTGGATACAAACAAATATCACATATAAATAGTTAAACATAAATACATAAATGCATAAATAGTATGGCAATATGATGTAAATAGAGTGTTGCAGAAAGAATGTGTTGGAATGAAGGCTCAGTTACACTGCCTAATAGTACTGTACTGTGGTACTTTATTAAACAAATACTTCTGGTCTAATTATTTTAAATTCAACACAGAAATAGAAGCTCCATCGTTGATTTGAATGATAACAATCAATGTAGGACTTCTCAGTTCAATAACATTTTCTTTCGCAAACACTGTCAAATATTCTCCAGTCCTGATGTGTAATGTTCTATGTTTCAACCAAGCTCGCTGTGTAACACTGTCAGTTGTATGGCAAATGTCCAATGAACCAAATGTCAACAAACCCTGACCTAGTTACTGCATACTCTCGACAGGACAGGTCACGCTGACATCACTGTAGAGTTGTACTGCTGATGTATTTGTGTGTCGTAACAGACCCCAAGGAACGTCTGGTCTCAGTAGTTTACTTCTCAATATGGTCACTGTGCAGGTTGACCCAGGAAGCTGGCACACCAGTTGTTAAACTCTTTCTTTGTGTGTAGTTGTTAACTCATACTGGCTACTAGTTGTTGAATCATGCTTTATTTGCTAAATGATGTGAATGTCCACCAGTGGATAAATGTAGATGTTGGGACTGGTGTAGTAAAGTGTAACGATTGTCAACTCATCAAACCCAGCACAGTTTTGGTCATACAGGTCATCTTGTCCTGGAACGTGATGAGGCTCCGACAAGAATGTGAGTGTAAACAATGAGTGTGTATCTGAATGTCAGTACGCGAATGGTAGAATGATTCGATAGAGTTGACAGGTTGGTAGTACATCACTCATACTCACACTGTTCGAATTCAAGAAGTACTGGAACTACGGTGGTCTTTTTATAACATTTAATGGGACGCACACTTGGACAGTACGTGTATGGTTACAGGAACAAATGTCGACATAGACAGCATAATGTTGATCACAGGAATATCATCTTAAGTTAGCATTCATGCTTGGCAAATATCATAATGGAGCATTCGTAAATAAGCATTCAGCGTTCCATCATGTAAATCATCTGGCTTTACTGACTGGGCACGTCAGACCATAACCAATACATAGGAAGGCTCCTAGACCTAACCTCGTCTAGCGAATATTCCTTCACGTAAAGTTCAATATATATAAATTTCATAATATAGGAATCCCAGACATGGGTTCTCACATGTAGCAGTGATCTCTTGGTTCATCGAGCGATAGTACAGGCATCCCTTTTTCTCACTCGATAAATACAAAGTATATGAATTTCAACATGGCTGTTCTCTCTCTCGTGAGCTTCACTCACTATAGAATATAGACCAAAATTAGTCATTCATTAAATGTCCTCATTTCTTCATAGGTTCTCTCATAGAGGTAATTGAATAATATCATACAATCCAGTGCTGATACATAGGAATGTCTTCTTCCTTTGAATGGATATTCTTTTTAAAAGTACCACTGTGCATCTGCTTATCAACAACGATGGCGAAGCCCAAGTTCATAATAAATTGTGGTTTTACCTTTTTATGCGAAATATAACTTTGCCATTCCTTGGCAAAAGAGAATAAACACTGGGGTAAAGTACATACAACATGTCTAAATGATTATCACTTTTCCCCATCCATATATAGATCACTATTTCGGCAAAAAGCCTGCTACAACAAAACTCGGCATCCTCACAGGATGACAGCCATGGATCACACCCTTTGCTAGCGATACTTCCGCTGCATAGCCTTTGACCTTTTCTAGCGACAACCAAATTAGTTCGACTTAGAAATGCAAAGATATCCATATATAAGACAGACTCGTCCTACTCATACAAACACTACGTATAAATTCAGGCCATAGATATACTGAAGCAAGAACAATCTATTCCTACCCAGCCACAGAATAAATCGCAGTAGGCCTAGAGTCGTCTGCGGAGTCCGATCGAAGATGACAGAACTATTTTCAAGGGAAGCAACCCAAAAATGACTTCTCCTTAAGCACTTAAAAAGGAAATACTTTGCTTCCAAAATATTTGCGAACATAATAAGAATATATTTGGAATTTATATAAATAAATGAATGGTGAATCTGATGATATAAAATTTGTTTGTGTACATGTTAGATGTGATAGGAAGAGAGGAAAGGAAAGTTGAAAAAAAAAATTAAAAAAATAAAAAATTTTTAATTTTAAAATTTAAAAAAAAATAACCAACAAACGAAGAGTCCTTATCCCTTGCATCTCAATGAAAGTCATTTGACCAATACAAATCAAATGACGATCATTTCGTTACACCCATCATCAGTAGCAAAGCAACAAACGCCCTCGTCAGCAGTGACATTCGGCCGTAACCCTAAACCTTTCCGATAAACCTAATCCTAACCCCTAAAATTATACATACTAGCAATGCCATTCTACTTTCGTTTTCATTTCTGCCATCACCCTTATTCTGAAAACCGATATCAGCGCTTATAAAGACAAAAATCTCATCCCCACCGCATGGCGTCAGAATCCAATAAAATTAGAGTGAAAATGGCCGCGTGTTCGATGCTGATTCATTTCGATTAAAAAAATTCACAGAAAATAAATGCGAATACACCCATTACTAAACGAAGAACGGAAACGGAAGCTAACTCTCTCCCAGATAAGTTTAAAACTTAACATCCGGGGGTGATATCACGTGTACACACATCCTAATGCTAGAAAACGAAGATATCCGCAGGCGACATAAGTCGCCTGCAGCTGGGAGAACATGCAAGCTAAAGGTTAACATCATTTTCTTCATATCCAACCTCGTCAATAACTGCTGAGCATGTAACACTGCTATCAGAAACTTCTATAATGACTGGTTCCAATTCAATAGGGCGGTCAACAAATGCTTTCAACATATTGACATGGAACGTCTTGTCCTTTCCTCTGACACGTATGACATAGTCCACATCTGTCACCTGTTTAATGACCTGGAAAGGTCCCTGCCACTGAATTAATAGATGATTTTCCTTACAAGGGAGCAATAACAAAACCTCATCATCCTGTTTAAATGATACTAGGTGACTGTTCCTACTTCCGTAAAACCTATTTTTCGCATTTGCAAGTCATAGAGAGTCTTGAGCTATTGTGCATGAGTTTATAATCCGCTCTCGAAGATGAACAACATACTCATAACTGGACTTTGTTTCATGCTCCTTGTAATTACCTGTCCACAATTCTTTCAGAATGTCTAGTGGTCCTCGAGGGTTAGCCACATATATCAATTCAAAAGGTGAAAATCCTGTACTTTCTTGTGGTGCCTCTCTATACGCGAATAACACTGCAGGTAAATATACATCCCACAACTTGGGAAGTTCAGCGGTTACTTTCCCCAACATCTGCTTCAATGAACCATTGAAGTGTTCGCATACGCCGTTGGACTGAGGTCTGTATGGTGTCATGAACGATCGCTTAATTTCTAACATATTGCAAACGTGCTTCATCATGTCAGAAGTGAACTGACTACCCCTATCTGACAAAATTTCCCTAGGGATGCCAAGTCTACTAAATATGGACATCAAGGGTTCTGTTACAGCCTCTGTAGTGATGGTTCTTAGTGGTACTGCCTCTGGCCAGCGGGTACACATGTCTACCAACGTCAAAATAAAATGATTGCCTTTCTGAGACATGTCCGGAAGTGGCCCAACAATATCTATAGCCACTGTCTGAAAAGGTCGACTCGAGAGATCCACAGCCATCAATGGTGCCCTCGCGTTCCTACCCTTTGGACTCATCACTTGACAAGTCTTGCATGATCTACAATATAACTTGATATCTCTATTGCACCCTGGCCAGTAAAAATTCGCCAAGACTCTATGGCGTGTCCTAGCAACACCCATTTGACCGGCAAACGGTGAGTCATGAGCTGTTCTCAGTACAATAGACCTTAAAGAACTAGGCACCACTACTTGACGCACTAGCCTGTTTTGCAGAGCAAAACATCTAGTAAGAATGTCCCTTTTAAGTTCGAACCATACCCTTGCTGATTTGGTATGCTTTACAATCCCAGTTATTGCATGGGCAAACAACTTCTGAAGTGATAAATCATCATGTTGTTGTGAAACTACATCCAGCATTGATGTCTTAAGACCTGGATCATTCTCCAATGGAGTGTCATCTGATAGTGTTACTACAGGCTGATGTTGCAATATCATGTCATCAGCTTTCTGCTGTGCTCGCGTGGTTGCTGCAGATGCAATCTCGCTATGTCCATGCTTCCATAACTTAATGTCCTCATCAGTACATTCTTTAATTCCATGGACATTGCCAAGTATCAGATCAGCGACCGCATTATCATCAAGAACACATGCTTTTACCCTACCCTGCAAGAATGGTGTATCAGTGTCTATCAACACCAGAGGATAAAACTCCACCCTGCCACCAAAAGTGATACACCGAGCAGTTTGACTCAACAACCGAGAGTCCTCAATGCACGATCTCCGCACCCCAACTGTCGTACCACCTTTATCCCTTAAGACGGATACAACTTTCCGTCCTATGTAACCTGAATGCAAGACTAGGTTCCCATCTGTCAGAACTGCCGATAAACAAGGAAGTGGATGGCCACAAATCAAGATTGGTTTCTTATTTTTATCAAACAGTGGTTTGCACCCTTTGCAACTTTCGCTTTTAAATGTATCTAATACTACGACTGAATTTGCGTGTTCAAGTTTCTTATTTGGACAATCAAATTGAAGGTGACCCATGCCATTGCATACAAAGCATCTTCTGTGGACTTCCTTTAGTACTAATTTGAGTCTTGGCCAGACTTGGTGTCTCAGGTGTGTCACAAAATTTTGCTCCATGGCGTGGTGACCCACATTTAAAACAGCCAGAAGGTCTTCTGCTACCTGAATCTGTCATATTCTGCTGTTACCTGGGGGATGGACTGAAGTCTGTTTCTGTCCATTTTCTACTTGCTGCCTTCTTATCATAAGGTCTCTCCCCACTATGAGAATTTTGTGCTTCTATCTCTTTCATTTCTTTCTGTGCTTCTATCTCTTTCATTTCTTTCTGTATCTCTAATCTCTTAGTCTCTTCCTCTGCTTCTACTTTCTCAGTTTCTTCCTCTGCTTTCTTTCTCTCTCACTCCCCATGTCGTTCTTGTCTCTCCTGTGCCTCTTTAAATTGAGCCTGTGCAAACGCTAAGAGATCTTCTCCAGATTTTCCTATCCTCTCACCAACAAGGATAAAGTCCATAAGTGTTGACATTATTGTGAATATATGACTTAAATAGGAGCCACGGTAGCATAGTGGTTAGTGCACTGGCTTCCTTGCGCAGTGGTCTATGGTTCGATCCCCAGATGAGGTGTGATTTTTTTAGGCCACAAACGGCTCCTGGGTCGACCCAGCCCCAAATGGGTACCAGAGCAACTCTGGGAAAGTTAAGGCGGCCGGCGTGATGCTGACCACATCACCCTTGGTGTGCCGATGGTGAAGAAAATATGGGCCTAACACCATATTCCCAATATGCCTCAATGGGCGTGTAACGGGATCCCTCCTTATCTGACTTATATGCACCTCAAATACTCAATGTCAAAACAAAATGTCAAAATAGCTCAAACCCCAAAATAATATCTAACACTGTACTCAATGTCTACACCAATAAATTATTAGCCCTACAAAACAAACAATGACACAAATGATGATGATAAACACTACACCCTAATTTAACAAACAACAACCTGGTAGGACGGTAACAAGAAAAAGGAAAGATGTGTGACAGAGGTAATCTTGAAATATACAGTACCAGACCTCTATAACGCACGAAAACAGGAGATTGAAAAAAAAAATTAATGTATTTACAGGATAGTGTAAGAAAAAAATGACTGAAGAATACACATGTATACCCAGAATGCCAAAGAGGGAATATAATACACAACCAACAACAAACTGTACGTAAACAACTAATGCAAAAATGCACACTTTATTCGTGAAGGGCAATACAACTGATCCTGCCCACAGGATAGGACCCCTTCTAAGAATAAATAGTGCAAAATCCTACAGATGAAATCAAAACACAAATAAATAACATAATTGTCATGCCCAACAACAACACGGAAATAATGAATGCCGAGGGAAGCCTATAGAGCAACCTGGACAAATAAATGAAATATGGCCTAAATCTACAACACATATAAACATATAAAGACAGAGTGAAAACTAACTACAGTAGAACAGCAACACTAAAGATGAAGTAGAAAAAAAAATGATACTACTGAAAGAAGAAAGTAGCAGAACTAAAGAGAAGATGCTACATGTGAAAACAGAAGTACTCAGTATACGAGAACTACTGATTTCTTAGGAAAAATACACTGTTAGCACTATATAAAACAAAAATTACCTTTTAATTAGAACTTAGTAAATACCCTACTAGAAAATTAGCATGCTAGAACACGAAAGAATGTTATGTAACTACCTTAAACGAACAACAACAGAATAATATCTAACTAAACTGTATCTCAAGGAATTATGACGAACACTAATTGTTCACAGAACAACTACATAATACTTAAATCCCAAGCGTGTAGATATGTTTATAATGTCTTCAGCAAGTCCCATGACGATGAAGTATGAGGACAACACACAGCATGGCACAACACACTCAGTTCAGATTATGTAGCACCACCGGCTAGTCACCGTGAAAAACAGGGCTCGTATTTTCCACTTCACACTGTCGAGTAGAACACTGCAACACGACAGCTTCACAGCTCTACTTCTTCTGGCCACCACAGATTCCCCTGGTCACAACACACTGTTTCACAGCAGCCGCAAGCAATCGATGTAAACAGACCTGTGAGACAGCATTCCTAGCACACTGTTTATTCGTCAGCACACGTTACAGCTAACAGCTGACCCAGATTTGAACAGTGTCGAATCGTTCAGTTACAGTTGTCACACTTCGCTGCGTTGAAAAACAAACCATAGGCTGCTGACCAAATGACCTCAGATCACTTCAGTGCTGTACAACCCTGGATTCACTTGTAACATCCAAATAGACGGCCCCCAATGTGACGAGTAGGGTGTATGTGGGTGTATGTAGCAAGTCAGACGACGCTTATACACCGCTCGTCTAGCTCACTGTCTAAGGAATAACTCCAACAACCATATCAATCTCCAACAATATATTATATTAATAATAAATCACAATGGACGCAGGGCCATTACAAATACTGGAGACATCACCAATCCCGAGTATCCTGCAAACACTCTGCTTCTCGGAATCACTACAATCACCAAATAGACCACTTCATAAATAACTACTGCAACATCCACTCTTCTCTTCTCTACACTCTTCGCTGTCTCCTGTCTACTGACTCAACTCTCTGCTAGCTCAACACACTGCTGACCCAACACGCATCTCTCTCTCTGACTGATCCCCTTTCATTCGCAATCACCAAACACGTGAAAACCTTCCACACTCCACTGAGCTTCATTCATGCCTAACTACAGCTAGCAGCTTGTCTTAACCTCTGCTCCCACCATTGCTTGTAACTAAAATATTATAAGGCAAGCATTCCCAGCTCACAACAACTCACATGACTAATAAACTCCCACTGGAGCATGGGAACATTCACACATGCAAAATACCCTCAAAACACTCTGTGACACTTCACTTACATTCTTTTGAGTGTTTAAAGTTATAATTGTTCTTAATATGTGCTTTCATCATCATCATCATAACCAACCACACATCATCATCATAACCAACCACACCATCATCATCATAACCAACCACATCATCATCATAACCAACCACATCATCATCATCATTATAACCAACCACACCATCATCATCATCATAACCAACCATACCATCATCATCATCATAACCAACCACACCATCATCATCATCATAACCAACCACATCATCATCATAACCAACCACACCATCATCATAACCAACCACACCATCATCATAACCAACCACATCATCATAACCAACCACATCATTATAACCAACCACACCATCATTATCATCATAACCAACCACATCATCATCATCATAACCAACCACATCATCATCATCATTATAACCAACCACACCATCATTATCATCATAACCAACCACATCATCATCATAACCAACCACACCATCATTATAACCAACCACACCATCATTATCATCATAACCAACCACATCATCATCATCATCATAACCAACCACATCATCATCATCATTATAACCAACCACATCATTATCATCATCATTATAACCAACCACACCATCATCATAATTATCATTATCATCATTATCATAACCAACCACACCATCATCATAATTATCATCATCACCCTTCAGATCCTCAAGGAGCATTGGCCTTCAACAAACTTGTGCCAACTCTTCCTGTCCCGTGCCGTCTGCTCAAGGTCTTTCCATGTCTTCCTCATTCCTTTCACTTCTGCCTCCAATTCTCTTCTCCATGTGTTCTTTAGTCTCTCTATTCCTCTCTTACCATGGGTATTCCAGAACAAGGACTGCCTTGTAATGCTATCCATCGTCAGCATGTTCTTTTCATTTCTTGTTCCACTGGCACTTGTCTAGTTTGTGTCATCGGTTGCACATTAATGTTCTTGTCGCAACATTTTAGTCCTTCCATTCTACGCAAGTTATAAGGGTGGATTTAGGCTGACTGGAAGTATCACTCCTATCGACACCAGTTAGATATATAGTTGTAGTATAGGGTGTCTTATCTGGTTTATGATGTTGCTGTGTAGGTTGTAGTAGAATAGTTCCCAGAGTACAACACAGGCAACATGATGTGTAAAGTCATAGAAATGGTAACTTCGCTTTACGTTTTCTACCATTTATTGCACGCCACCAAACAGTCATGATATATATATGTCATCACCAACATAGTTCAAGAAATTCAGCATTCAAAATAATATTAGTGCCAGCTGATAGTCATGTAGAATCCAATATTCACAGTGTAAACAAATAGCTTCCACATATTCGATAACATAAAGTTCTGGTTCGTGAAGCTGTATACATAATATGCCTCAGATCTGAATGTCTAAAGTACATATATATTAATTCTGCAACAGTGTCAGCTGCATCTCATCACTGTTCATAGATAATAATAAATACTCCCTTCCTGATGCTAGCAGATCAGATGTGTACAATAAGTCCATTTATCCTCTGCACGTGAATAGCATACTGGGAATACAGGTCAACCCGACCTTTATAACATTCCTAAGTCTAACCATCTGACTTGGATGTGATCTCTGATATAACGAATCCTGGAACACAGACAATAGTCTTGTTTGGTCTAGAGCGACCCATATATATATATAACTAGTTCAGGTATAAAGATACCGGTGGCGAAATCCTAATCAAAGTACCTCTCCATTTTTGAATCACACAAGCGAGCAAAGAGCAGCAAAAATGTCGAACTTTTAGATGACATCGAAAAGTTCAAATAAAGAGGAATTACCTTTATTCGGAATCAACCACAAAACATATGCCTCCAGGCGGCTTGAATAATACTGGGAAAAGTCTATAGTTAGCTAAACTAACTCACAAGACAATGTATTTCCCTCAGAGAAATCACAAGACGCAGATTTGCGTCCACTCGCTGCTTAGACCATGTTCTAACTCCCCGACCTGGGCGGAAACCACAATCGAACTCTCCAAGTCTAGACATGCGCAGAACCCATCTACGTGAGTATCAATTCACACAAGGCGATTCTAAGAACATACGAGATAAGAGACATTCACTATCGCTCCCTTTATGGTCATGAATCGAAAACCTTAAGACAGGTTTCAGACATCTACAACACTTGACTGATACTACCAAATAAGGAGATATGGTCACGCTTCGTTTAAGAAATTATAGACCGAACGTGTCTCAAACCAAGAGGAGGTAAACTCATAAAAAATAGTAGTCTCAAAATCTCGAGTTATGTCACTTTGACTGTAAAATAATATCATACACATTTCAGTCAAGAAATAGATCATACAAAGATTTTTTTACGAAAAAAAATGATTATACAAAGACTTTGGACAAAAAATGATCTGTGCGTAACATTACCGCACCCTCCCGGAAAAAAAAAATGAAACATTTTTTTTTTTTAAATCCTGGAGCCGGAAAAATCTAGGCTCCCAACGCACGTATGATGCGCGGATATATATCTAACAAACTAGCTCAACGCATGGAGCGAAACTGAGATCATATCTCAGATCTTTAGAGAAAAAATTTATCTAAGTATACGCGTATATATTCCAGGAAGGTGCCACCAACACACGCCACAATGATGGCAACATCATAATGAAAGTCAAATTACACTCATGCCAATATATGAAATTAAATCTATTATTATAATATCATGCAATGTGTTGCAAATAGCGGTGTAATATACTAATATACCGCACTATACTATTACCTTATATAATGCATCAGTAATTATTAACTAAAATATGTGTTGTTCTTCGTAGATAAGAATACAATCAAACAGAAGAAGATGTGAACATCATCCGCTCCCAATCTAGGACAGGACTTGATATCATCAAAGTTTCACAATGGACATAATATCGCTGACTTCAAAGATGTGCTGCGAAAATATCAACAACACAAATCTTAAAGACAACTGGTAAATTTCTTAATACAATCCTGAAAATAATTTATTTAAATGTGGCCGAGTGATCTTTTGGCCCGTATATCACTAACTAAGCCTTCTTAGATAATTACATGGTACAATGTTATAAATTCCTCAAAAAAGTGAGAAAATATCTGCTAACATGTCATTATAGCATTGGACTGTATATTAGGAAATATATATGACAAAAGAATCATGTGGAATCATGTGGGCATCTGGACAGAATGTCTGCCATCACATTATCCGAACCACAGTATGCTCGCACCGAGAAATGAAATGGTTGAAGAGCTATGGCATAACGGGTGGACCTCGAGCTCTTCAAGTTTTTGCTCTGAATAGCAGTAAGCGCTTTTTGGTCGGTTTCCACAATGAAGTGTGCGCCTAGAAGAAATCTTTGTAACTTCAGAATAGACCATACCATAGCCAATAACTCACGGTCTAAAACCGATGAAACATTGTGGTCCTCTGTCTTTAAAAGACCATGACCAACCCGATGACCCAGGAAAGAAATCTCACTAAATCCTATAAAGGCTTTAGAGGGTTTTGCAGTCAAGTTATATTCGCGAAGAGTAGACAGCAATTCGTATAAACCCAAATAGTGATCTTCCCAGGAATCACTGAACAGGCAGATATCGTCTAAGTATGCTATGACATCTGTACGATATGCGAGAATTCGCCGCATCATGCGTACGAATGTAGCAGGGGCGTTCATAAGACCGAAAGGCATGAAATTCCATTGGAATAAACCCCTAGGTGTAGAAAAAGCTGTAAAAGGTTTGGCACGTTCAGTTAGAGGAACTTGCCAATAACCTTTAGACAAATCTAGTTTGGTAAAGAACCTAGAATTAGCAAGTTTATTTAGCAGCTCTTCCAATGAAGGCATAGGTTCAGCATCGAACTTCGTAACTTGGTTCAATTTGCGATAATCTACGCAAATGCGAATGTTATTATCCTTCTTCCGAACAATAACCATAGACGAAGAGTATGCTGAAGTGGATGGTTCAATGATTTCCAATCGAATCATTTCATCCAATTCTTTTTCGACTTGTGACTGAAAATGGATAGGTATTGGATAGGGTCTGACTCTGATAGGATTATGGTCAGCTAGTATAATGTCATGTTCGATGACATGTGTGTGTCCCGGGATGTCTGTAAGAACATCCTGAAATGTTTGCAGCATCGAAGAAAAAACTTGTCGATGTTCTTCAGCGGAAAAAGATTAGGAGAAACGGTAACGTTTTTCCAAGATTCCGCAAAATAAAGTGGGACCATAGGAAGTGAAAGATTGACATCAGAAAAAGTAGTTTCCCTCATCATGTATAACTGACAGGGATGAGTAATGACCATGAGGTACTTGAGAATTGTCTCGTTGCCTGGAAAATAGGCTGCAAATAGTCTGGTCTATGTCATGAAATTCGTGAGCATATTTATTGTGGAAAGTTTTATGCTTTCC
>JAMPIV010001283.1:275000-418286 GCA_024509875.1 Oreohelix idahoensis | reverse complement strand
ACCGACTGTGTCCTAAACAAAAAAAAACGCTAGACACGTCATAATCGATCGTGTATGGAGCGTTCAATAATTGAAACATCTATCGCAATATATTAAATGTCTTAACCTTTACAATTGCACGTCTGCTAACCTTTAGCAGACGGCGTTAATAGCATATACCGTAACAATTCCCTGTACACCGGGGGAAAAAAATCGATAGATTTTTTTCAAGATCTATCCGACTTAACAATTTTTCAAAAAATTTAACACAATTGTGACATATGGCCGACGATGTTCTGAGTAGAACCGTGTCGCGGTCATGTCAACTAACTATTTGTCATAGTCATCTAACATTAATCACATTATATATCAATATTATACATATTATTATATCAACTAAATAAAATGTCCAATGTTAATAGTGAATGATAGAATTAAATTAAAGTAAGGTCTGTCGTATTAGTATGTCATATAGGAATTAATTTGACTAATTAAAATTAAATTAATTAATTAAACTAAGAGTTAAATTATTAAGATTCTAATGTAACGCGATGTTATGAGAGAAGAAAAGACAAAATAAGTGAGAAGAAATAGAAAGAAATTCGAATATAAGTTTAACTTAATTGTGTGTGTTAAGTGTTAGTGAATAATAACTATCTAATTTAACTAACTAAATAATGTATAGGTACATTAAAAAAAAATATTAATCTAATACTTGTGTGAGATTTATTTTCTCTTTTCATAATTTCTTCTTTTTATATTTCGTTCTCTTTTTTTGTTCTTTCATTTCATTTTTTTCTCACATTTCATTTTATTGATAATAATTCAATTAAGAAGTTAAGTTAACTAATTAATTAGTATAGGATATGATGATCCATCCGTAGTCTTGATCCTGATGAATTCTTTTAGGCAAAAATGTTCAAACGTTTACGTTGGAAAGAAATGTCATTTATCCCAGCATCCAAGAATTAAGTGCACATAGGATAATAAGTTCGACTTGTCGTCAGATATTGTTCCATGATTGTTCAACGAATATTCATATATCGTGTATGGACGTTAGACGAAGTTTCAATGTCAATATGTATACCTTGATTGTCTTTAGTTCAATTTGTGATGATTTATAGTTGTTCAATGTAGTGATGATTGACGTATTTTAGGAATGTCAATGTTGATTATTCGTCGTCAATAGGATTACGTGACAACGCATCCGCCACAATGTTTTCAGTGCCAGGAATATGTTCAATGGAGAATTCAAATGGCTGTAGGATGATTGCATATCTGGCGAGTTTTTGGCTCTTATGGTTAGATCGACGCAAAGATGCTACAGCACGTTGGTCCGTCTGTATGGTGAAGGGAGCACCAAGCAAGAACTTTTCAAGTTTAGTTATTGCCCATATCACTGATAAAAGTTCCTTGTCCACTGTGGAATACTTTGTTTCTGCCGGCTTTAGCTTTCTTGAAATATATAAGGTAGGATGTAGAATGCCATCATGGTTCTGGAGCAGGCATGCACCAATGCCGTAGTTACTAGCATCTGTTCGTAAGAAAAATCTTTTGGAAGCATCGGGAAGTCTTAAAATTGGTTCATGCGAGAACAAATTTATAATTTTGTTGAAAGTTTCATTGCATGTACCAGTCCATGTCACCTTCACCGGCATGTCTTTTTTTAACAATGAAGACAATACAGCCGTGATGGATGACAAGTTTGGTATGAATCTACTGTAATATTGAACAAGTCCTAACAAACTCCTGACCTGTTTCTTCGTCTGAGGAACTGCTATGTTTAGAATTTTGGAGACTGTACTAGGTAACGTTCGGATATATCCCGATCCAATGATATGTCCCAAAAAGGTTATCTCATTACACGCGATTTGCACCTTTGTAGGTTTAGCAGTTAGATGATAATTCCTTAGAGTGTCGAAAACATATCTAAGTCCCGAAACATGTTCCTCAAACGACGAACTAAACAAGCATATGTCGTCAATATATGTAATAACGTCTGGTCTACCTGATAAAATTTGTCGCATCAGGCGAATGAAGGTAGCTGGCGCATTAACAAGCCCAAAAGGCATCACATTCCACTGGTATAGACCTTGTGGAGTGGAAAATGCGGTGTAGTACTTAGCCTTTTCGGTCAGTGGTATCTGCCAATAACCTTTAGTTAAGTCTATCTTACTAAATATAGTTGCGTTGGATAGACGTGGCAGTAAGTCGTCGATAAGTGGATGTGGTTCGCTGTCAACTATAGTCTTAGCATT
Organism: Oreohelix idahoensis; assembly: GCA_024509875.1. Lineage (NCBI taxonomy): Eukaryota > Metazoa > Mollusca > Gastropoda > Stylommatophora > Oreohelicidae > Oreohelix > Oreohelix idahoensis. Next base: position 416,049 of record JAMPIV010001283.1, on the reverse strand, counting down.
TAATTTTCTATAATCAACACATAGTCTGATGTTATTGTCCTTCTTCCGGACAATCACTAATGGAGAAGAGAATGGCGAATTACTAGTCTCAATGATTCCCAGAGACAACATCTGTTCAAGTTCCTTAGTAGTTTTAGCAAGGAAATGTAAAGGAACAGAATAGGGATGTACACGAATAGGTGTATCATCATTGAGAGTAATGTCATGACTGATAGCCGATGTGCGACCCGGGACGTCGGTCAACACATCTGGATAAGATTGTAATAGATTAGCAATCTGTAGACGCTGTTGCGGTGTAACCGTTGAAGAGATGGTTACATCCCGCCAAGATTCAGTAGGTTGAACTACTGGTACCGGTAACGGTAACTGTACCTCAGGAAAAGAAGATTCTTCTTCCTGGATGACAGATAAGTTAGAATAATAACAAGTAGATACTGTGTTGTCATCTAGTTCATGAAAAATTGACTGTAAGTGTTCAGGACGTGTATGAAATTGCTTGAGCATGTTAATATGAAATATCTTTTTGTGTCCCTTGATATCTAAGACGTAATCAACGTCGGAAATTTTATCAATGACTTTGTAAGGACCATTCCAAGATATCAATAATTTATTGTTATTGTGAGGAAGTAACACATAAGCCTCGTCGCCTGGGAATAATTGGCGTAATCGTCGAGACCTATTTTGTAGAGATCGAGCCTTAGCTTTTGCAGCCTCAGAAGAAGCTGTTGCCAACTGGCAAGACTCAATAATGTTCTTCCGAAGATTAATCACATACTCGTAAGATGACTGAGTGTCCTGAGTCATCTCCGCGTCAATTAATAAGTCTTTTATTAGTCCCATAGGACCTCTTGGGGGAGCACCAAAAACTAATTCAAAGGGAGAGAAGCCAGTTTGTTCATGCGGTACCTCCCGATAAGCAAATAGAACAGCTGGGAGTGCTCTGTCCCAGTCATGAGGGTGCTTAGCAGTAACCTTATGTAGTAGTTGTTTAAGTGTACGGTTAAGTCTTTCAACCGCACCATTACTCATAGGATGATAAATACTACTTAAATTCCTATCAATGTTCCAAGTTTTCATGACTTCCTTCATGGTGTCAGATATAAACTGTGACCCATGGTCTGATAAAAGTTTTCTAGGAAACCCTATTCTAGAAAAGATGAGATGTAGTGCATCAGCTACATCTGTGGTAGTGGTGGTCTTTAATGGGATAGCTTCTGGCCATCGTGTGCACAAATCAATGCACGTAAGGACGAATCTATGTCCTCTGGCCGATGGTAGCAATGGACCAATAATATCTATGGCCATCTTGTCAAACGGTCTTACTGAGATATCGCAAGCCTGAATAGGCGCCGTGTGAAAAGCTCCACGTGCTTTCACTTCTTGGCATGTAGTACAGGAACGTACATACTGCGAAATATCTCTTGACACTCCTGGCCAAAAGAATGAAGACAGTACTCGAGATCGTGTTCGAGTATATCCCATATGTCCAGCACAATGTGAGTCATGTGCATGTTGAAGAATGTACCGTCTAAAAGTATACGGGACCATAACTTGTTGTTTCATTTGTGATTTGTCATTAAAACATCTAATCAATATGTCATTTTTAATAACAAAACAATGTTTGTTATTATTACCTGAGGATAGATTGTCAACTTTATCAACCAGCTTAAAAATTTTTTTTAAAGATTTATCCTCTTTTTGTTTGGTTGCAAATGTTTCCCTGTCAATAGGTGAATTGACTACAAATTCCTCTTGGTTGTCTGCATCCATTTTATTATCATCAACTTTCTCCATGAGTTGAGTCTGCGCTCTAGTCGTCACGGCGTTTCCAGTGCATAGGTTATGTTTCTCCCATTCTATGATCTCATCTGGAGTACAATCTTTACTGCCGTGTATACGACCAACCATCAGATCAGCTATAGGCTTTTTTAGCATACATACTTTTACGTTCCCTGTGAAAAAGGGTGTTCTAACATGAATAATAGCTGTTGGGTAGAACTCAATAGTTCCACCAAATGTCATGCAGCGGACATATTCCCCTGTCGCACAGCTAGGATGTACCAGCGACTGTCGTACACCAATCGTTGTGGATCCTGAATCCCTCAGCACTGAGACGACGGATCCATTAACTAATCCCCTGTTAAAAATTAGTAAGCCTGTTCCATCGTTGACTGCAAGACCTACCTCTGGTGTAATATGTCCGCAGTTAAGCACTGTTTCTTTCGCCTTCTGAAAAATAAGATTGCATTGTTGGCAACTATTTGCCACATTATAATTAATAGCAAAACATGCAGCAGAAGACTGTGTTGTATTATTGTCAAGTGGGACCTGAGCTATAGGGGTAGTATTATTTGTAACTGCCGCCCCTGTATTATGGTTGTAATGAGATGATCCCCGAGAATGAGATCGATTCCGAGTATAATTGTTAGAATTATCTCGTCGTCCTCTATAGTAACTATTATCTCGATGTCTCGAGCCATGATTATTACCATTCCAGTTATTATTATTATTGGGAGTATGTGATCGATTATAATTAGTGTTATGTTGACCATTGTGGTAGTTTGTTTGAGGTGAATAATTTCTATCTCGTGATCTACCTCTGTTGAACTCATTTTTATTGTTGAAATCATTATTATGTCCCTTCTGAAAGTTAACATTGTGATTTCTTTGGAACCTGCTTCTGTCTACACTGTGATGTCTTTGTTTGTTATTATGATTGTAGGCCATATTAGACGCCACAGGTAGAGGTTCTCTTAATGAGGAGTTAGAAATGGTTGCATTCGGATGTGCCGAACAGTAGTTTAAAGAAATTTTTTCTAACTCGTCCATAGTACCTGGTTTACGCTCCTGCAAATATGCAAAAAATGGCTGGCTAACCGAAGATAATACCTTATCCCGTAGTAGTAAATCAACTAATTTGTCGTATGATTTGTTGACTTCTGCCAGTTCAACCCATCTATTAAATGTATTGCGTATGTTCGCAATGAATCCTGCAAAATCTTTTGGAGATTCAGGTAAAATTCCCTTAAATTTCAACCTACAGTGTTCCTCGTCCAGGTGAAACCTTCGTAAAAGCAAGGACTTAATAGCACCGTAGTTATTTGCTATTGATGGGTCAGCATTTTGAGAAGCCGTCAATGGTTCTCCAACCAAGAATTCATTTAACTTGAGTACCCATGACTCTTCAGGCAAATGATTTGTTTTGCAAGTCTGTTCAAAACGTGACAGGAACGATGAAAGGTCGTCCACGTTTAAGTTGAGAGTGGGTAATTTAAAGTTGTAGAAATGTTTAGTTTGGCTGGATGACGATCCATTTTGTGCGTTATTATTCTGGTTTGCATCAGCACTTTGTGCTTGTAATCTTGCTGTCTCCAATTTAATACGCGCCAATTCCATTTCTTGTTGTAAAATAATTTCCTCTCGTTTCAATTTATTCTCTTCTTCCTGTTGAGCAATTTCTCTTAATCTATTTTCCTTGGCAATTTGCTTCATCTCACGTTCCTCTTCCTCTTTCTTTAATGCAGCCTTTTTCTCTCCTTCTTTTCTTTCACGTTCCTCCATTTCTGCTTTATGTTTTTCCAGTTCTGCCTCAGCAAACTGACGAAGTTCTTGAGATTTATAACCATATTCCTTACCAATTTTAACGAAATGGTCTATAGTAAGCATTTTGACTTTTATCTGTAAGTAATTATTGATAATTACTGATTAAAATAGTCAATAGTAGCTTCAGAGTAATTATTATACTTACTCAACTTAGGAATATTCAATATAAATAATCACAATAGTACTGAACTCTTATGTCTAAGTTCAACTAATAGACAATATTTTGTAACAATATTGTATCTAAATACTAACTATATCATAAATAGTTATGATATCTGTTAACTATAATGTAATTACATCACACAATTAATCTCAATATCCAATAATGTTGGGTATGATTCCTAGTAATTATATTGTTCAATGTACTAAGTCACTCTCTTAGTACCAGAAAAGTATATTAAATAATATACAATGGGTCTATTACCTCAAAGGTAGACTATAAGATTATTTTATTTGGTCAATATATATATTATATTATTATGCCCTAGGCATCTCTTATAAATTGTAGTGCTAATTTCTTGGACTATCACTGCATAATTATGCAATGTCCCATATTAACCTTAAATATCAGAAAAAATTAATTAAATTAAATTACAAGTGTATTATTGAATATAATATCATATTATTAATGTAGTATTTAATATATATCATGAGGACAAACAAAACAATGATGCAACTAAAGGGTACAAACAATGTCAAGACGCAAACAAGACATTTTCACAATTAAAAATGAATTTATGAACTAAATAAAACAAGCGGAAGTGTCACAAGCCAAATGAAGGGTCAAGGTCTGACCCGAGGTCAACTTAATATTCAAAGTACACAAAAAAAAATGACTGCAAAAAATGATGACATCACAGGACTCATAACGGACGACATTTAACAATCATCAAATAAATGATAGTAAGAGGAGACTGGACGAAATAGTTAACGAACATGATACAAAACTGAATAAAATGTGAACTTAGTAAAATAAAATACACCAGTTATCTACGGAACGGTACAGCTAACACAAATCGTCAAACGACAGCAGATTTGGACAGGTAGTCCAATGGCAAACCTCAATGGGGCTTCCAAAAGTGCAATCGTTTAACTGCCCTAAGACCGACTGAAATCTAGGCAGGTCAGCTGTTCGCGACATTCCCAGAGATTTCAGTTCCCTCCAACCTCCCACTAATTAACAACACATTAAAACCACCCAAAAAAATACATGAAACACATTCAGAAAAGACATGCCTATGCAGGCAAAAGGCATGGACTCAGTATTACTGTTTGCAATGACGACAGTTAAAACAACTAGACTTATTTTTCCGTTGCTTAGATCAGTGCTAGAGGTCGTCAACAGCTAGGCTAATGCGCCTGACTGTCTGCTCCTGTAGTCCATATCGTGGGTTTGCTTCAATGGCTCATGTTTCCCCGGGTTAGACTTAGAAAACGGCTGTGGTTTCTCCGACAGCTCACGTACACGATTTTCAGTGACGTCACGTTGTTAGGCATTAGAATGAGTAAGACGTCATCTTCGACTGGATCATGTGATCGAAACTTGATCGTAAATATTATGGTTAACATGTGCGTAAGGAACAGAAGTTTGTTTCTTTTTTCTGTCGTTCCCCGCATTCGGCCGCCACTTTGTTGCTGAGTTATTTGCCGGTTGAAGATCATGCACTGAGTATGGTTACTTTAGTGATCTCTTGTTAATCGTGCTTTGTTTAGTATTACGCGAATTAGGGTGAAGGTGTTCATACAACTCAGTAGCATGGTATGAAGAAGTAGTTCATGTAACTTGAACTCAGCAACATTAATGAAGTAATTAATGCCTTCAGATTGAGTCCGTAATATTTAATCACATGTACACACAGGATGATCATTTCAAATAGGAACAGAACATAAGTCCTTATAAGTCATGCATAAATTAATCAATAACGTAGACTGCTGGTTTACGTGTCAATGTCCGTTTAAGGATACAATGCAGTATTGTCGTCAGAACATCACAGCTATATGCACGCGCAGCTAGACATGGCTACCTGCCGACAGTGAGACTGCGAGTCTGAATATTTCATACGAATTTGGCGATTATTCTCCTCCTTCTTAGGATTCTAGTTAAATACTAACCTCCATAAATTTTCCTCTCATATAGAGTTCTAGGACTGACCCTGGTCCATCAAAAATGCACATATAAATGGCTATATCATGCCATTGAATTGGAAGGTTAGAAAAACGCAGCTATTCAGCTTGGCGGTCAAGTAACAAAGGGTAGCGTCTCCTAGTTACCGACTGTGTCCTAAACAACGCTAGACACGTCATAATCGATCGTGTATGGAGCGTTCAACAATTGAAACATCTATCGCAATATATTAAATGTCTTAACCTTTACGATTGCACGTCTGCTAACCTTTAGCAGACGGCATTAATAGCATATACCGTAACAATAAGGGTGTAGTTGTATTGTTTAACTGAAGTTACTTCTAGTATACACTGGTTGATTGTTTACTATCATCATCTCTGCATGTTGTTTGTAAGTTTTTATGGACACTGATGGAATGTTTATATCACTATTCTCAGTCCTTTATTTTGATATAATGTTTGTTGAGCGATCAGGTGCCGAAACATGCACCTAACTTGGTAATAGGATGTAGGAATCTTCCTGCACTCCGCTGAACGACAACCTTCAGCTCCCACTTCTTCAAGAATGATGGTGGTTTACAGTTGTCCCCGAAAAAGGCAAGACTGTGGCATGAATATATCGGCCCACTGTAGTCTGGCACCAGTTATTGACAGCAACCAAATACCTCACAGATGTAAGGAAATAACACAAGTAAAACGCTGACTAGGCAATAGAATCTGGCACACTTTCGATCTGCCTCTGTCCAGGCTTTTCCTTTATTAGAAAATTCTTAGCCTGTTCTCAACGTACTTGATTTTCACAGAATTTATTTTCAAAAATGGCAGTGAACCGACGCTTCTACTTGACCATATCTAACGTTCTAACCAATCAGGCCATGTTTACATGAGCCTTTGAAAAAACTATCCATCCTATACGTTTCCATTAACAACAATATTTGTATTTCCAGGTCACCCAATAATGTTTCGCCTTACATTTTACTACAGCCAATTACCTCCGAAATCGGCGAGTATCTGCCTGAATGGCGAGGGACACCTGTCTCTGTACAAGAAAAGGGATACTCACGTAAAATCAATGTCAGGTTAGACATTAATAATAACCTGAGATTTCGCCTCGAGTATTAGCGGGCGTACGAAAAAAAAAAAAAAAAAAAAAAAAAAAAAAAAATACAGCCAATCAAATCGTATCTAACTTGTTGGCCTCATTTCCCCCAAAGCAGTGTTTTCCAAACATGCCATAAAAAAAATTAAGCAGATATGATCTTGTGCTGTCAGTCAACTGCACTATAGTATTTTGGCTATAATTTGTTAATTAATGGACTATTTGCGAAACACATAACATATTCTTTGTCAGCAAGTCCTAAGGTACCCGAATATATAAGTTTAATGGGGCTAAGTGGCTTCGTTCAAAATATGTATTTTTCTATGATAGTCGTGTATTTGCTGTTACCACCGTTCACTTCCATACTAGGGGATGTCTTCTGTACTTACGATAGAATTTCGTCATTCCTAATAAGAGCTAAATTCGTTTTAGTGACACGTGTCGTCTACATGTTCTAACTTTTTCATCGTATTTTGGGGGAACCCCTAAGGCAAGGCTTGCCACTTGCTATAGTTGGCTTTTAGTTTAAATCAATGCGAAACGTATTTGCATTTTCATCTCCTTGCCCCTCCTCGTTCTACAATGCATTTGTAAGCAGATGTTTTCTTAGAACTAGGAAAAGTGGTGTCAAGGACGAATTTGAAAATTTGAGTACCGTTTTGTTCGTCTTATGCGTTAGCAATTAATAATCTGAAGGCATAGGCGATAACCACGCGTTCTAGCCGAAATTTCTATTATACTTTCTTATTTTGCCTTTATGCCCTATATTATTATATATTAATTTAGCTATTGTATTAAAAATTCACTACACATGTCCCCCCTTTAGAACAGACGATCATATGTCAGTTGCTATTTCTTAATACACATTGATAAATTTACTATCTATGCCTGGTGACTACTCTGATGTTCGTCGTATGGATGTCTGCTTAAAAAATCAGCTCCCACATTAGTTTTTCCGGGAATGTACTCTATGATAAACTGGAATGGCTGTAAAAGCAAAGACCAGCGTAGTAACCTAGCATTTTCATGCCTTGCGTGTGACAGACACACGAGTGGTTTATGATCTGTCTGGATCCTAAATGATTGTCCATAGAGATAAATCTGGAACTTTTTTATACCCCAGATAACTGCGAGACATTCTTTTTTAACTTGTTGAATATTTTTGTTCTGCTGTATTCAACTTACGGCTAACATAAGCTACTGGGGTTAATTCCCCATCAAGTGAATTTGACCGTTGTAATAGAGCTGCACCCAAACCGATATTACTCGCATCCGTTCTCAGAATGAATTCTTGACTTAAGTCAGGTAATTTCAAAATAGGCCTGCTTGTGAGTTTTTCTTTCAATTCTTGGTAGGCCAATTCACACTGCGCTGTCCAAATAATTCTATCAGGATTTCCTTTGCGCGTTAAATCAGTCAATGGAGCACAGATGGAGTTAAAGTTCTTTATATACTTTTGGTAAAAACCACATAATGAGTCAAAAGATCGCACATCCTTTTTTGTTTATGGTCTTGGTGCTTTTTTCAACTTCTCCAGGTTCTTGGGGTCAGGGGTCATGTTTCCCTGATGTACTGTGTGGCCCAAGAATTCCAGCTCTTTACATCCAACACAGCATTTCGTCGGTCTAGCTGTCAAATTGGTCTCTCTCAATCGATCAAACAACATATTCAGAGAGTTAATGTGTTCCTCAAATGTTTCTGTTGCTATTAGAATATCATCCATGAAGTTGGTGATGCATGGATTCTTCAGGGGATCCAGTAACTTTCTCATCATCCTCGAAAACACACTCGGTGCATTTTTCAGCCCGAATGGCAACATATTAAATTCATAATGTCCTTCCGATGTGCTAAAGGCTACATAAGGTTTTACCTCCGGCCTTACTGGAATCTGATAGTAACCTTTGCTCAGATCCACTTTAGATAAATATTTAGCTCTATTCAGCCTGGCAAACAGCTGATTTGTATCAGGTAATGGATCCACCTGACCTTCTGTGACAGCATTCAGTTTCCTGTAATCTATATACAGCCTGTGTTCTCCAGAGGGTTTTCTTAACAGAACCACACTGGAACTGTAGGGAGATTCACTGTGCGAGATAATCCCTTCTTTCAACAGATAATCTATCTCCTCCTTTAAAGCTTTTTCCTTAGCGAACGGAATCGAATAGGCTTTCATACAGATTGGTGTTGGGTCTATGAGTTTCATATCATACTCCAATAAATTTGTATGCCCCGGACGGTCCGTTAACACATCTGTATGATTATTCAGAACCTGTTGAACCCTCTCCCTCTGAATTTCCGTTAAGTGTGTGCTGATTTTTACCTGTGCGGCGGTTTCACAGGGATGTAAAGGATATTCCTGAGAAGTGAGTGGTTCCTTTTTCATCTCCATTGCAACAGACAAGGTCAGTAGGTGTGTCTCTTCCTGGTTTTCTGTGTCCATATATTTCTTCAGGAGATTCACATGATAGATTTTCTCTTTCCCTTTCTTATCTATCTTATAATTTGTTCTAGACACCTTCTCTAGAACTGTATATGGACCTTGCCATCCAATTTGCAATTTATTCTGGCTGCCGGGCAATAGAAGGAGCACCTTCTCTCCCACAAATAATTCTCGATCCTTCGCTTTCTTATTGTAATAGGCAGCATGCTTTTTCCTGTCTTGTCTCAAATTTTTATTGGCAAGTTTCCAGCCAGTTTTAAGACGAGTGGTCAGCTCGTTCACATATTGATATGATGAGGTAATATTTTCTTCTGCCTTTTCATCGGTCCAGGTCCTTAACAAGGCTTCCAAGGGACCTTTTATTGGCCTTCCAAATAACAATGTTGCCGGGGCAATACCGGTTGAACTATGGGTACCTCCCGGTAGGCAAACAGGGCGGCGGGAAGGTACTGATCCCATGTGTCTGGTTTTTCATGTGCTAACTTCCTCAGGATCGACATGAGAGTCCCGTTAAATCTTTCTACTTGGCCATTTTCTTGAGGATGATACGGGCTACAATGAAAGTGTTTGGCTTGAAAGATCCTGAATACTTCTTCTGTTAGTTTCCCCTTGAACTGAGAGCCATTATCAGTCAAGATTTGGTTGGGAAAACCCAACCTGATGAAGATTGTGAGTAATGCCTCTGCCACATGCTTCGAATCCATTGATGACAGGGCTACCGCCTCTCCCCACATAGAACAAGTGTCCACCAGAGTCAGAATGTAACTGTTCCTCCTCTTGGTTCGAGTGAGAGCTCCCACAATGTCCACGGCAACTCTTTCAAAGGGGGTTCCCACTATGGGCATTTCCCCTAGAATTACTGGAGCAGTCCAATGCTTTTGAGCTACCCGTTGGCACTCTGGACAGGATTTTACATATCTCTTTATGTCTTCAGTTATTCCTGGCCAGAAATAATGACAAGCTATACGCTGTCCTGTTGCGCTGATCCCCATATGACAGCCGAAGGGAATCGCATGCCATAGTTCCAACACTTTAGTCCTATATGAATTTGGAAGGACCAGCTGTCCGTGACCATTGGATCCAGATCCAGCCTTCCTATATATCAATTTTTTCTTCATATAAAACTCTCCCTTGCCTGGAGGTGTATGAGATTTGGGCAACTTCTTGAAACATGGCTTGAGTGTTTTGTCCTCAGCCTGTGCCTTCCTCATCTCATCTGGATGGGTATTTATCGGATTATCCTCCTCCTTTTTAGACTGTGATCTGGTCTGCACTATTGCCATGGTCACAGGTCTCTTGGGATTCCCCAAGAAGACATATCTACACCCCAATATCATAGGGTAGATTGGTTCATTTATCACTGCTGCTTTTATGATTCCTTCCACATATCGCGTTTTCACATTTATCCTGGCGACGGGAAGTGTCATGGTCGCTACGTCCTTGGTTGCAGTTTGAATCTCCACTGTTTCTGTGGTGTATTGATCTGCCTGCACCAGGTGAGAACTCACAACTGAATCATAGTCTAATCCAGTATCATACAAACACCTTATGGTGACACCATTGCATGTTACATCTTCACACACTGGGGGGTGGTAAGGTTCCTGTTGTTCAGTAAGGTTGACCTTTACTCCCTTTCTCCCCATTTTCATTGCAGCGAAAGTAGGAGGTTTCTTTCTACAATTTTCAGTGTTATGGTTGTCCATCCGACAATGTTTACAATACTTCTTTCCTTGGTTAAAGGGTTTTCTGTCATTATATTTCCTTTCATTGAATTGTGAGGTTTTATTATTATAGTCATTGCGTGGCCTATCAAACTGGTGCTTACCTTTGTTCTGGTCTCTATGGTCAAACTTATTAAAGTTTTGAGGTGCCTTAAAATTGTCTACCGGTTTCTTTTTATTTCCAACTACCTCTGCTTGGGCTGCCTGATACCTCTCAGCGACATTGAGTAACTCACCCAGCCTCTCTGCACCTTATTCCATGAGAAACTTTCTCAGTTCTGGAGCCATGGACTCTCTTAGTTGCTCAATAAGGATCATTTCCTTAAGATCTTGGGTTTTACCCAGAGCAGTCCATTTCTCCAAGTAGGTCTCTAACCGTGCAGAGAACTGGTGATAAGTCTCACCCGACAGTAGTTTGGCATTCCTAAATTTTTTTCTATAAAATTCCCCATTCTTTTCATATCTTAACAAAATATCCCTTGCTTTAGCATGTCTTAATTGTCCTGATCATCCCTGCCCATCTTGGCAAAAACTTCATAAGCTGTACCACGAAGCCCTTGTGATAACTTTAGGCTCCACCTTTCTCTCTCTAAACAATACGTGGTAGCCAACAGTTCATATCTATTTAGGTAACTGTCTATGTCATCGTCTTTCTCAACAAAATGGTCTAAATGAAAACCCATAGCTGAGGTTGAGGCTCCCTGACTAACAGTGGCATCTGAAGTAAAGGGACTGGCACCATTTTCAGGAGCATGGCTTTGAAACTCAAACTCCCTTAGTCGTAACTCATGTTCCCTTTGTAATCTCTTCTCCTCCTTTTCTGCTTCCCTTTCTGCAGCCTGTTTCCTTTCCTCTGCTTCTCTTTCTGCAGCTAGTCTCTTTTCTTCTCTTTCTGTAGCTAATCTCTTTTCTTCTGCTTCCCTGTCTGCAGCTAATCTCTTTTCTTCTCTTTCTGCAGCTAATCTCTTTTCTTCTGCTTCCCTTTCAGCCTTTTTCTCTTCCAACTGGAGCCTCTTTATTTCCGCCTCACGATCCGCCTCCAATGCCCTAGCCTCTTTGTCAGCCTCAATCTGCAGCCTCTTAATTTCTTTTTCAGCCTCTAACTTTCTTTCAGCTTCAAATTTTCTTTCTTCACGTTCAATAAATTTGTCACACTCAGTTGTGACATAAGCAATCATAATTTGCCCTCCATTCCCAATTCTTTTGCAGCCTGCACAGCAGCAGATCGAAACTTTGCCAGGTCTGCCATTATGTACTAGGCAAACCTTTTAAAATTTCTAACTAGACAAATTTCTAATTATAACTAACAATTTCTAATTATAACTAAGAACAACCACAGGCACTGATAGCTCAACCACTATTTAGTTTCTCCAAAAAGGAATGCTTTTAGTTTTATACTATCTGAGATTCCTAATATAATTGATAATATTTTAAGAATTTAAAATCCCAGAAGCAAACTACCCAATATAGCTGGTGTTATGAAAAGTTCAATAACGGACGAGCCCTCAATATATGTGGTGGGTTGATGTTAATACAGTTTGTTGTTAAGAAATCTTAGTGTACTGAATGAGGTCAGCTGTGAAGGTCCCTGAATATAATAAATATTTGAGTAAATTTCCAGGGCACCTTTCTACTTCCACCACTATGATCTCATTCAGACTTATTCTTGATAGACTATAAGATGACTACGTTTGGTGTCTAGGGTTATGAAATGTAGTGTAAGGTTGCATTAACCAACTAAACATATAAACAATTACACAAATTATTTTATTATCTACTACAACACAACAGTGCCACGACAATCACATACAAACTACACTTTAAAAGACTATCTTTAGTAAGTCTGTGGTTGAAAGTTAAGGTTTTTCAATTTATTGTCCTGAATCTGATTTATTTGGAATCAGGACTGACAATCAAAGTGAAATCATAGCAATTAATTACATCAATCAATTTATACAATGGATCTTCTGTCCATAATACATATATTATTATATAAGGGTGTAGTTGTATTGTTTAACTGAGGTGACTTCTAGTATACACTGGTTGATTGTTTACTATCATCATCTCTGCATGTTGTTTGTAAGTTTTTATGGACACTGATGGAATGTTTATATCACTATTCTCAGTCCTTTATTTTGATATAATGTTTGTTGAGCGATCAGGTGCCGAAACATGCACCTAACTTGGTAATAGGATGTAGGAATCTTCCTGCACTCCGCTGAACGACAACCTTCAGCTCCCACTTCTTCAAGAATGATGGTGGTTTACAGTTGTCCCCGAAAAAGGCAAGACTGTGGCATGAATATATCGGCCCACTGTAGTCTGGCACCAGTTATTGACAGCAACCAAATACCTCACAGATGTAAGGAAATAACACAAGTAAAACGCTGACTAGGCAATAGAATCTGGCACACTTTCGATCTGCCTCTGTCCAGGCTTTTCCTTTATTAGAAAATTCTTAGCCTGTTCTCAACGTACTTGATTTTCACAGAATTTATTTTCAAAAATGGCAGTGAACCGACGCTTCTACTTGACCATATCTAACGTTCTAACCAATCAGGCCATGTTTACATGAGCCTTTGAAAAAACTATCCATCCTATACGTTTCCATTAACAACAATATTTGTATTTCCAGGTCACCCAATAATGTTTCGCCTTACATTTTACTACAGCCAATCAAATCGTATCTAACTTGTTGGCCTCATTTCCCCCAAAGCAGTGTTTTCCAAACATGCCATAAAAAAAATTAAGCAGATATGATCTTGTGCTGTCAGTCAACTGCACTATAGTATTTTGGCTATAATTTGTTAATTAATGGACTATTTGCGAAACACATAACATATTCTTTGTCAGCAAGTCCTAAAGTACCCGAATATATAAGTTTAATGGGGCTAAGTGGCTTCGTTCAAAATATGTATTTTTCTATGATAGTCGTGTATTTGCTGTTACCACCGTTCACTTCCATACTAGGGGATGTCTTCTGTACTTACGATAGAATTTCGTCATTCCTAATAAGAGCTAAATTCGTTTTAGTGACACGTGTCGTCTACATGTTCTAACTTTTTCATCGTATTTTGGGGGAACCCCTAAGGCAAGGCTTGCCACTTGCTATAGTTGGCTTTTAGTTTAAATCAATGCGAAACGTATTTGCATTTTCATCTCCTTGCCCCTCCTCGTTCTACAATGCATTTGTAAGCAGATGTTTTCTTAGAACTAGGAAAAGTGGTGTCAAGGACGAATTTGAAAATTTGAGTACCGTTTTGTTCGTCTTATGCGTTAGCAATTAATAATCTGAAGGCATAGGCGATAACCACGCGTTCTAGCCGAAATTTCTATTATACTTTCTTATTTTGCCTTTATGCCCTAAATTATTATATATTAATTTAGCTATTGTATTAGAAATTCACTACAGTGAGGCTGCCATTAAAACGTTCCACGAGCCCATTTCCGGCCGGATGGTAGGGACTTGTGTGGATATGTTTGGCCCTCAAGATCTTAAAGATCTCCTCCATTAACAGGCTACGGAATTGGGATCCATTGTCCGTCAAAACTTGTTGAAGGAATCCCAACCATGTAAAAATTTGCACGAGGGCTTCTGCGACATGCTTGGAATCTATGTATGGTAGCGGTACAGCTTCGGCCCACATAGTGCAAGTGTCGACTAAGGTCAGGATGAACCTGTTCCTTCTTTTGGTCTTTTCCAGGGGACCAATAATGTCGACAGCAACCCGTTCAAATGGAGTCCCTACTATTGGCATTTGCCCCATAGGTACTGGGGGTGTCAAGTGCTTGGGTGCTACCCGTTGGCACTGGGCGCAGGATTTCACATACCTGATAATGTCAGAGTTCATTCCTGGCCACCAATAGTGGGTTTTTATTCGCTGAATAGTGGCGTTTTTCCCCATATGTCCGCTAAAGGGAAGAGAGTGACCCATTTCTAAGATCTGGCTTCTGTACTGCGTCGGTACTAGGAGCTGGTTATTCCCCGTGTCCGGGTTGCCCGTTCTACGATACAATACGCCATCCTTAGAAAAGATGTCTCCGTTGTGTCTTGAGTCCTTAGCCAGGGGCAGTTTTCTAAAGCAGAGCTTCAGAGTAGGGTCCTTTTGTTGCGCCTCCTTCAGTTCATTCGGCAACAAATTTGGAGCAGGCTCCCTCTCCTTCTTGGCTTGCCCTCTTGTGGTTACCGCTGCCACAATCGGCTCCTTAGGTCTCCCAATGAACACATATCTACATCCCAGGATAACTGGGTAGATCGGATCATCTATTATGGCCGCTTTAATAACACCTCTGACAAAATCAGAGTGTATCTCTACCAGTGCGATAGGAAGCGTCCTGGGTGCATCACTCCTGAAAACTCCACTAAGTTTGACGGTTTCCTCTGTCTCCTGACCTGGTTTGACTAGGTGCCTAGCGACAATACAGCTAAAGCTTAGTCCAGTGTCAAAGAGACAAGTAGTTGAGGTACCACTCAAAATTACAGTTCCTTGCGTTGAGGGTCTATCCCCTCCAGGTTGAGAATCACTGACATTGACTCTACCTTTCGAGGCTGTATGCAAACATCCGATGCGGTTGGGCCCGGTCTGTTTGCCCTGATCAGACGTTCCTGGTGTAGGGGTCTTCCCTTTTCCTTGACCTTGGTGGCCGCGCTGCCACGTAGGCTTGGTGGGTTGATCAGAATTATTATTTTGGGGAAATCGGGTTTTGTAGAATTTCGATTTTTCATGAGGAGGTCTTTGGGTATTATTATCTCGTTGGCTATACTGCTGAGAAGAATTAGAGGAGAAGGATGACTGCTCTAGATTTTGTTTTCGAGATGGCTCATCTGTGGGTTTACGTTTAGTGCTGGGAAGTTCGGCCATTGCATTGGTATAGCGTTCTGCCTTATTGAGGATGTCCTCAAGCCTGACTGTTCCCTGTTCAGCCAAAAATCTACGGGTTTCGTTTGACAAAGTTGACTTTATCTGTTCCACAAGAACAAGTTCAAGTAGTCCCTCATATGTAAGAGGTAGGTCAGATAATTCAATGCACTTTGTCAAATAGCCCGTGAGACGTGAAGAGAACTGCGGAAAAGTTTCCGTGTTCTCTTTCCGGCTGTTTCTGAACATTTGCAGAAATTTTCGGGCGGTCATCTCAAACCGTTCTAGCAAGGCCTTCTTCAGCATGTCGTAATCATGTTGGTTGGTTCCCAGCTTTGTGTACACGTCATACGCAGTACTTTTCAGTGACGTTGAGAGTTTAAGTCCCCAACGGGAACTCTCTAACCCATACAGATTTGCGAGCCTCTCGAATTTTTCTAGGTAGCTGTCAATTTTTTCATTGGGGCTAGGAAAAGACTCTAAAGCAAAGGACATCGCCGTTAGTTGGGCAGATTGAGTGCTAGAGAGATCCATTGACTGAGACTGGGGCGAAGACGGCTCTCCGTTATTCGAAGTAGAGGCACCCCGACTCTCTAAACCCTTAAGTGCCAGTTCATGCTGTCTTTCCTTCTCTCTCTCTTTCCCTGCGAACTTCGATCTCTGCCTCAATTTTCTTCTGCTCTAATTGACGATCGTCCGCTTCTTTCTTTCTAGCTTCTGCCCTCTCTTGCGCTTCTTTCTTCTCTGCTCTATCCTGTGCTTCTTTCCTCTCTGCTCTCTCTTGCTCCGCGTCATACCTTTCAAGTTCCCTGTTGACAAACAGGTTCGCGGCTTCTCCTTCTAATCCTGAGTCCTTTGCCTCCTGTCTCAAAATGGATCTTATCCTAATTCTCTCTGTCATGCCAAAAAACTGGATGCTTCTAAGACTAGAGAATAGGAAGAAAACCAAGGAGGGAAAAAACTCAAAGCCGCTACGAGAAAAAATCACAAAGTATAAATTTACTTGTGTTACCTCCTACTATGTAGTGCTAATTTATCGCTGCTGTTTTCTGGCAATTAAGGCTCTAAACGCAAGCGACTAATGCCACTAAAATGGTAAGTTACACTGGAAAAAATTTACTTTTACTAAAAGTAGAGAAAAATTTATATTAAAACAATTTAACGGGAAAAAAAAATTTCCTGAAATTTTAATTCTCC
Organism: Oreohelix idahoensis; assembly: GCA_024509875.1. Lineage (NCBI taxonomy): Eukaryota > Metazoa > Mollusca > Gastropoda > Stylommatophora > Oreohelicidae > Oreohelix > Oreohelix idahoensis. The sequence goes on along the minus strand of JAMPIV010001283.1, from coordinate 399,006 downwards.
ACTACAAAAACTCCGCCCCTGAAGTCAGTTTATGAGAAGAGACGATGTTAACTAGACTTAAAAGTCAGAACAAGGCGTCTTATCTTAAGCTCAACTCTAGTAACTTCAAAAACCTTTAGTGGCTGTAAAAACAATCATGCAATCCCAGCAAATCTTATAAAAAAAATGTAATGTCTCTCTGCCAGAGAATAATTTAAATAACAAATATTTTTGTTTATCCGTACTTTCTACTGCTGTGGACAGAAAACAACCTATAAATATGCTGTGTGGACGACCCAAATACTAAAAGGCGTTGTCTAGGGGTGTAATTAATTATTTTTATTTCCCTACTTCACAAAGACAGATCATTCACACTCTATCTAGTTAGATCCAGACTTAATCAGACTCAAAATATCTTTATCCCGGCTATGCGATTGCCTCAAATGTAGCTCAAGATCCCGGACGAGCCCCCAAATATTGTCGTAAATTTATTTTGAGAGAAAGAGTCTTAGAAATAGTGGTCCGGTTTAGAGTGGAGAATGATGATGAAAGCTCAGTGATAGAAATTTTAGAGAGTAAAATAGTTGCTTCATAGAGCGCTGGAGGAGAGTAAAGACAGACTTATTTACGACAAATCGTTTCTCTCAATCTTCTCTTCAGACTCTCCTGGTCAAACAATTATTTGCCAGTTTCCAGACACACCTATGCGCTCACACCGATTTGGTGCTTCAAACACACAGACGCACGTGGATACAACTATATTAAACAAATAGGGGAAATGTTGGGCTTTGGGTATTTCTAACACAGTGCTAACTAGGTTTATGATGTTTATTAACCTAGAAAAAAGTCAAATCACAAACAAATATCAAGCGATACATAAAAGTATCATAAGTACAAAAAATGCAAATAACAAGGTGGGGAGGGGGTGAAGAATATGGGTATCGACTACGCCCTTCCTGCTTATTAGACAAAGATGAACCCAGTCCAAAGATAGATAGTTATCAGGAACATAGGTAATGTAACCTAACAGTGAAGTTAATTACTCTGAAAGAGGGGTTACAATACTAGGTATGGGTGGTAGAAAAAAATCCTGTTATCCCAAATTGTTCTTCCCTTTACTAAGCAATTGAAGGGGAGGGGGTTAAACAGAGTTAACACAATATCCCACTTAAAGGAACAATGCGGGGTATACAGAAAATGTATTGCCCGGTAGGTAAGTTAACAAATGGTTTGCAAAAAACAATTAGATTTCCTGTCATTCATGCACGCGCGTGAGGATCCACACTCATATACACACACACACACTTACCGATTGCAGCATCAGGCAATCCATAGAATTACATAAACAACAATTACTCTTGACACGTGAAAATGTCTAGTACTTCGATGTCCCGCCCCAGATGTAGCGAGGTTTGCTGATAGCGAATATTCCCACTAATCGCCGGACTTGAAGACTCAGAGTTCTTATGTTTTATTATATGAAAAGGAGTCTATGGGATGGCACTGACACAATTCAATACAGGGGTGAAAATGAGGTCTCTTTAATTTTGCTGCTGGAGGTATAATTCCTTCAAGGCGTGATGATAGCTACTGACCGGTATGGTTTAAATCCAGTGAGGAAAAATTAGGCTCAGTCACAGTCAGGTAAATATGTATTCTCTCACAGTAGAGCCGTAAATAAATTATCGCTACTGGCACTGTTCATCTTCCAGTTTATATTACAGATTGTAATTAAATTTGATGATTTTTTTTAAAAAAGTTCTTGGGGGTGCTTTCTTTCATGTAATTGATAGCTAGGTCGCATCGGACCGCCACAAGAATTGTATTTAAAAATGTTCCATCAATATATCTGGAAGTTAAGAACCGAGTCTGAAAAGGACTCTGTATGATTTCTCTATTGCTTTCTTTATGCTGGTATCGCAAAGGTTACGATCACTCGTTTTGCACAGAATAGAATTCACTGCAAATATATATGAAAATCCAGGGGAAAATCTATAACAAGATTTCAATATCGCTAGTGCTTCTGTCAAGTTCTGGCCAACGAGTGATAACATGCACTTCTTCATGGTCTGTATATCTACAACTGGAATGCCAGATTGGGGGGACATGTGAACTTTGACACCTTTTTTGATCTCAGAAGACTTTTGGGGATCTGACCGCCAGACTAAAGAGAGAAGCCGCCCCTGGTCTCTCGTATCTTCGCTCGCTGCTTGCGCCGGCTTTCCCGTTCGCTCCTACTGCGATCGGTTTCGTGTTTAACACCGAGATGCGAAATATCGGCAGGAAACTTGCGTCGCTCGTTTCAGGGACCACTACTGCCTTTGATAGCAGGCCGCCAGTCCTTCCTGAGATCTCCCCCAGTGTCTTTGATCGTGGTCACTACTATCGTTTGATGCTAGCAACGCCCTCCACTGGCCAAGTTAATGAAAATACCTGCATATGATTGCTCAAGAGATATCCATGGGCGTGATTTAATCTCTCCTTAAATCAATGCGATGACCAGAATGAACGGTAGATAAACTGTCCACATATTAATCAGCAAACGTGTTGACCATCTGCCTGGAAAGGTTGCATAGCTAATGAGTCCACGTGAAAAAAAATCCCGTTTGACGAAAAGTTACAATATATTCGGGGGCACTGATGCTATACGAAGGGGTCGTTACAAAGGGTCGTACTATATCATCCAACGCTTCAGAGTCAATCAGGGTCAGCTGAGTTCGTCTGTCACATTTAGTTCATCATTGCAGGATGTAAAGGTATATAGAGGAGCAGATGTGGCATCAGATCACCATCTTCTGATAGCCAAAGTAAAAATGAAACTCAAGAGATATGCAACAATGCAAAATTATAGACAACAATTTAATGTAGGACATCTAAGAAATCAAGAAACAAGAGACAAATTTTCGGTCACAGTATCCAACAAATTCCAAGTGCTCCAATAGCTGGAAGATGTAGAGAATACAGAAGACTATTGGCAGCAGGTCAAAACTGTATGGAAGGAGACATGTGAAGAAATACTGGGGAAAAGAGAAAGACAACAACAAGCATGGATAACAACAGAAACCATCAATAAGATAAAAGACAGAAAAAACAAGAAAGCAGATTTAAACACAAGCAAAACCAGTAGTTCCAAAGCCAAGGCTCAAGAAGTGTACACAGAAGCAAACAAAGAAGTAAAAAGAAGTATCAAAAGAAACAAGAGGAAGTATATTGAGGAGTTGGGAAGAGAGGCAGAAGATGATGCAGCCAAAGGAAATATGAGAGAACTGTATAGCAGCACAAAGAAGCTAACAGGGAAATACAAGCAAACATGTTGCCCCATAAAAGACAAGAATGGAAAACTGCTCAGCAATATACAGGAGCAAATGAAGAGGTGGACAGAATATTTTGGTGACCTTCTCAATAGACCAGCTCCACAAAACCCCCCGGACATCCAGCCAGCAGAAGAAGAGCTACAAATTAACGGTGAAAGACCAACGAAGGAAGAACTAAAGAAAGCCATAAAGCTTCTAAGAGATGGAAAAGCGGCTGGACCTGATGGCATTCCAGCAGAGGCCATAAGAGCAGATATCGACACGGCTACAGAGATGTTATATAAATTACTTGATAAATTCTGGGAAAAGGAGGAGATACCAGCAGAATGGAAGGAAGGATATCTGGATGAGTTGCCAAAGAAAGGAAATTTACAAGAGTGCACAAATTATAGAGGAATAATGTTACTATCAGTGTCGGGAAAAGTATTAAACAGGATTATCCTTGAGAGATTAAGAGTCCATAGAAAAGAAACTGAGAGATGACCAAACAGGTTTTCGACAAAACAGATCATGTACAGATCAGATAGCCACTTTGAGAATAATATTTGAACAAAGTCTGGAATGGAATTCACCACTATACATCGGATTTGTGGACTACTGTCGTGGAAAATTCTAATTCACATATATAAATGAGAAAATAAATGTAAAGCCTAACGAAGTACTTTAATAGAAGGAAAGAAGAATGGTAAAAGACCAGGGCTTTTCCCAATAGCGTACACCTGCGTTGTAGAACGCCATAATAAATGTAGCGCTTCCACGTTTGATAGTAAAAGCCTACTGCATAAACTACACGCGTTTCTAAAAATAAAACTGGTACTGTTTTTCTTGGACGACCTTGATAGACACACTGCTTAATGACCTAGATATAATATTACATTAATGTCATTATATACACTGCGTTAACCTAAAAGACAGACGGGCTTAGAAGAGAGAGAGAGATGCACGGAGGAACGCATGCAATGCTACCAAGTCGTCTCGCGATTTAAAAATTAATGCCACCCCACGCGAAAGGCATGCAGGCTTGATTTTTTTTTAAATAGACAGTGATAAAAAACACTAACGATACGAGGTAAGGTTTAAAAAAAACATGTTTAATGCTTATTCGGAAACATGACACAATACTGTTTTACGTCTGAAATCCTGACTTTATACTGACAGAACAGTCGAAAAGGCAGGACAGGTCGCGGTTCGAGAAAAAAAAAACAAATACACGACTATCCTAGAATAATACATATTTTGAACGAAGCCACTTAACCCCATTAAACTTATATATTCTTGTACCTTAAGACTTGCTGACAAAGAATATGTTATGTGTTACGCAAATGGTCTAGTACCTAATAAATTATAGCCAAAATACTATAGTGAGGTTGTCTGACAGCACAAGATTATATTTGCTCATAGTGGCTGTTTGAACAACACTGCTTTAGGGGAATGAGGCCAACACGTTAGATACGATTTGATTGCCTGTAGAAATATGTAAGGCGAAAACGGATTAGTTGGACTGCAATTACTAGTTGGTTGTTAATGGTTACGGTAGGATGGGTAACGTTTTTTCAAAGGCTCTTGTAAACATGGTCTCATTGGTTAGAGTGTTCGATATAGGCAAATAGAAGCGTCAGTTCAGGGCCAATTTTGAAAATCCAATTTGTAAGAAGCAAGTGCGTGGCGAGCAAGCTAATATTTTTCTAAATAAAAGCCTGGGATAAGGCAGATCAAAATTGTGCCAGAATTCATCGCCAGTCAACGTACTTGTGTATATTTCCTTGAATTGTGGGACCGTGGTACTGAAGTATTAGAGCAGCACCTGGTCTGAGTTTTGCTGGATCCAGAGGGCTGGCAGCAGACTCCTTGTCCAAGATATCGACCAGTGGGGTATCTCAAGATAACTGAGAAGCAAGCGAGCAGAGGAGACAGTTTTCCTGCCGCAGACACCTAAGTTAAGACTTTGTCAGCAAGAGCAGCTCACTTTTGTATAAACCCCTTTAAAAGTTGACTGTAATACTAAAGCAAGAGGGGCAGTTATTGTTTACAAATAAAAAGAAATGTGAACCCTTCAAGATTATTTCCACCATTAACAAACACATGAAGTCGTGATGACCAACAACAACATAGCTTCAAAAGCCAGTATTACCTCTTAATACCAGAGCATAACACTGCACACATATTGTAATAATATTCTATGTCAGGACAAAGATCCTTTGTATAATTTTTGTACATAGACATTGTATTTCCACGTGATTGGGATTCCTGATTCACTCGGTAGTTGGATCAGGATATCTATTCTTGAAAGAAATTAATACATAATTTAAAAGTTAACACTTGACTTACTTAAGCTAGTCTTCTAGAGTGTATATGTATGTGTTTGTCATAGTGGTGTAAAGTGTTGTGAATCTTAAATAAAGTGTTTATTTGTCTGTTGTGGTTGTTGTGGACTTACACTTCATCATTATCATAACCCTAGACATTCAACGTAGTCATCACAATATTCCAGAATAAGTCTGACTGAGGTCTAAATGTGGTAGCAAAGTAAGGTCATCTGTAACACACCACACATATTATATACAGATACCTTCACAGCTGATCTCAGTCAGTACACTAAGTCCCCTATAAATATTTATATAATCCCAACTTACCACAACTACGAAAAGGCATTTGACAGTGTAGACAGAGAATCACTTTGGAAATTGATGAGGCATTATGGAGTTCCCCTGAAGATCATTAATTTAATGAAGAAAACATATGAAGACATGACATGCAGAGTTCTTCACGAAGGACAGCTTACAGAACCGTTTGGGATAAGAACAGGAGTGCGACAGGGATGCCTCTTGTCTCCATTTCTTTTCTTAGTAGCACGAGACTGGGTTATGAGATCATCGACGACACACAGCAGAAATGGAATCCAGTGGACTCTGACTAAGCAGTTGGATGATCTGGATTTTGCTGATGACTTGGCTCTTCTGTCCCATAACCGTAATCAGATGCAGGACAAATTGAAAACATTCGATGAGAAGTCACAGCAATTGGGTCTGAAAATACTCAGGGAAAAGACAAAAGTAATGAGAATAAATGCAGGTAATGATAACAGGGTTGAACTTGAAGAAACACCAATACAAGATGTAGAATCGTACACATATCTTGGCAGTAATATAGACAAAGTTGGAGAGACAGACAGAGACATCAAAATAAAAATACAAAAAGCAAGAGGAGCTTTTATTGCATTGGGAAATATATGGAGATCAAGAGAAATCGGATCCAACACGAAAATAAGAATCTTCAACTCAAATGTCAAGTCAGTCCTATTGTATGGCTCTGAGACATGGAGAACAACAAAGACAACAACCAAAAAGCTACATACTTTCATAAATGGGTGCTTGCGTAGAATAGAGGGATTAAAATGGTATGACAAGGTTACCAACGTGGAACTGATGACAAGAACTAGACAAGTGCCAGTGGAACAAGAGATGAGAAGAAGACGATGGCGATGGATAGGACACACACTGAGGAAACCTGTTGATAGCATTAATAGGCAGTCCTTGTTCTGGAATCCCCAGGGCAAGAGAGGCAGAGGTAGACCAAGAAGCACATGGAGAAGAGAGCTGGAAACAGAGGTGAAAATGATGAGGAGAACGTGGAAAGAACTTGAGATGATGGCACGTGACAGGAGGACTTGGCATGTGTTTGTTGAAGGCCTATGCTCCTTTGGGAGTGGAGGGTTATGAATGAACTTTTCAACACAAAAGAATATTACTTTGACACTTATGAGTTAGATATTATGGCGCTGTGTACGCTATTATAAAATTAATTCATGATTCGTTGTTCATATTATGTATATGATACAATTTGACATACCATTCACTACCACACAAAACTTTATGTATTTGACAATGTGTAACAGTCAAACATTTTGTGTGTGTCAAGTGTCTGTCTTACGTCTTCTATGATTGAATAAGATTATTATATACACTTAGCATTAATGTTAATTTCATATGACATTGATTGACTAGGTGACATGACAATGAACAGTAGGTGTTTTCTGACAAACTGAAGTGTGAGAATGCATGTTATTTTATCATTATTAATGTTATATGTTGACTGACGTTTGCTGTAGTACCTCATTTTGATGTGAAATTGCTTTGAGCTTTTCGTAGACAGTGGTATTAGCATTTCATGCTGGATTTCCACACCTCGTGTGTTAAATTGCCTACATTACGGCACAAACATAGGTCTATGCATGGTCATAGCAACAGTGACATGTAATGTTACCTTTTGCTCACCTTAGTGGTGGTTTCTCACAATAGCAATAATGACAACTTCGTTGCCATTATTGGCCGGAGGGGTGGAGTAGTTGTTATGTGTAAAATCATAACAGGTTTTATCGCACTCGACATGGTTTGTATACATACTTCCTAGTTGATATGCGTTGCCCGGACTACTCCGGAAGTATGTCACATAGTCTGCTAATATTTGGCAGACGATTCTTTGCCGGCGTTGCGTGGCAGAGTTGAGCTAGTATTCGTTCTCTTTCGCTGTGTATTACTGTGTGTGAGAAGACGTGTTTTTGACGAGCTCCAGAAAGTGTACTCTTGTGATTGTCTTTGTGAATTTATATCAGCTAGGTCGTCCTACAGTATGGAGTCTATGCTTGATTATAATTAAATGGACAAGCGAATGCTGAATAGAAAGAAGTGAGTGTGGAACTATTTCATTAAAGTTTTCAGCAGTATGCATAAGACATCTTTTCCTTAGTCTACGTGACGATAGACTGGTTTCATGGACTGGCTAGTGAATGCCATTGATTAATATATATTGGATGCAAATATATAAGGAGCTTCGTCCTATATTAAAAGTGAATATGTGTTCTTCAACATCAAACTGGCCTTATCAAGTTTCTGACAGTTGAAGACTGATTACACGTTCTAGGGCTGTTTAAAAAGCTGGACTTAGAGGCCTGTTACAAAATATACCCTAGACAAGCTGGAATCCAAGAACCAGCTACTTGATGATCTAAAGAAGAACTCGGTGGGGAGAAGATATACTACTAATTCTACCCCAACAGTAAACACTAATTTCTATTACCAGAAAATCAGAATGAAAGATCCCCACGAATGCTATTAACACATTTTCCACAATGGTTCTAGAACTACTGGCTTAGACTATCCAAAAATTATGAGTGACAACTGATAGCAGGTTTAAGAAAACACAGTTTATATCATTATGTTTCTCTGATCTATAGATGATGTTACTTTTCGCACTATTGTGTGAGTAACGGAGAATCAGAAACATGAGTTCCCCAGATAAAAGTTTACGGTCGGCCTTTCTCGGGCGTTCAACCGCCATCAAAGACTTATATCTGTGTAACGGGGTTCTCGAAGATTTTTGCCCGTGAATCGACATCAAAGCGCACTCGTGAAAATCCTGGATCTCCCCTCGTGGACTTCAAAGACGCTGTGTTTTTCACGTGCAGTCTGTCAGGTATCGTATGATTGACAGATAAGCTTGCGTGAGAAAACTAGGTAAACAAACCTGATTCGCTACCTGTTATGACTCATAGGTCATGCAGTTTGTAAACATTGCGTTAGCTCGTGTTCACAGAAAAAGATGTTGGACAAAAAGTACGCTTGTGTAAGTAAAACACAGGTAGAAAGAATGCGTGGTTTTGTTAGCAAATCATAGAACGCTACGAGGTTACAAGCCTGTCAGATAACTGTAGACTCTCTTTCCATTATACGTCACAAGGTCAACTTATCCTGCCTTTTTAAATAAATCTGTTAACAATCAGCTCGTAATATATTTTTTGCTGCATTTATATAACACTGCACATTACATGCATTTACTTTTCACAACTGCTCACACATTACGAGGTGGGATCGAGTGGCTCAGAGGTAAGGCGTCCGCCTCTAATTCTAGAGGTACCAGGTTCACTTCTAGTATAGGGAATATAATTGATGGACCATTTTTTTCAGAACTATTAGTTCCAAATGATGTCATACTTCCCCTTAATCTCTTGGGTGAGATCAGATGCCTAGCCTTGTCGGATAAGAGCGAAAAGTAGGAGATCTTGTGAGCAATTTGCGCACGATAAAAATCACTGGCCGTCCTTGATTTCGCTTTCCTTCTGGAGTCCATAGCATAGTAAATCTGGTGATGGTGTCAAGGTCACTCTGAGGATGTGGCCAACCCAGTTCCAGCGTCTACCCTCTATGATGGTGCGTATGTCTTCTTGGTGGCTCCGAATTAGCAGTTCTTGGTTGGTGATGGCGTTTGGCCAGAAAATTCGACGAATTTTCTGATTTTCCTTTGGCAGGTTGTGTGGAAAGAGGACAATTTGAACATTTCCTTTTCTGTTATTATCCAGTATTCTGCACCGTATAGAAGTACAGAAATTACGCATCTGTCATATTTTTAATTGAGTGTTTGTACTGTACTGGGAGGATTTCCAGATTTTGTTTAGGTTGGCGAAAGCCATTCTAGTTTTATTCATTCGAATACTTATGTGTTTGCTTGTTCCGCCATCTGGTGTTTCTATGCTTCCAAAGTATGTAAATGTGTTTGTTATTTTCTAGTTCTTGGTTCCTTATTTTTATGGATGCAGGATTTCTTACATTTTGTCACATGACTTCTGTCTTCTTGAGATTAATGTTTAGTCCCACATGTTGACTATGTTTATTCAGTCTGTCTTTTTTTTCTTTGGATGTGTTGATGTGAATGTGCGAATAGTGCAATGTTATCTGCATATTCTAGATCCTCCAGTGTCAAGAATGCTGTACATCTTATTCTACTAGGAGTATACGCTGTTGGCTGGCACATCACCAGTCTATGACAGTTAAAAACAGAATGGTTGATAAGGGGTATCCCTGGCGCACTTAGTAACGTATACAGTTAAATACGTTGCTTAAAAATCAAGTTTTTATCGATGCTGTTACCATATTTGCGGCCAGCGTAAACCCTTACACAACCAATACGGGATTAAATCTTGGGTAAGAATGAAAATTTTAAGGAAATTAGCAAATATAATCGTCAAATTGAAGAAAACAATACAACTTATCAGCAAATTTCTGAAACGTTCCTAATACAACAAACTCACATTAAAACATTAATTAATACATTATTATAAATCCATGTAGGCAGTCTTTACCTCACATGAACAGTTCGTTTGTCCCAAGTCTCTTACAAAAAGAAATTCAGTGGACATTTTTTATTGTTTTCTAAGTGCTAATCATTATATAATTTTTAGTGAAAAATATTGCTGTGCAAGTGAGCGAAAAACAAAATGAAATTTACAGAGAAATGATAGAATAGACTTCTGGAATTAGTTGCTTATTATTAAATATTTATGTTGACTTATTCTGTTTTACCTAACTTCCTACTTAAGGTAGACAACCTGACAACCGCTGACTTCATTATAAAATAAAGCTGATTGTTTCCCTTGTATAGATTTCTCACAAATGCCATTGAGGAAGTACAGTAGAACTCCATTTATCCGAACCCCATGGGACCGAGCATCGTTCGGATAATCAAATGTTCGGATAATTGGATTACATAATGTATCGAGTACATGTACACATATTTCTAAAAATAATTAACCATCACAAGGAAAATACACTATAAAACATATTTACTTGTACTGTAATAATAATACCCACACTGTATTAGATCACTGTATCACCAAAATCTTTTATTACACTGCAGTGCATGTACTACTTGTATTAATTATTTTTGTTAAGAAAGAGAAATGTTTTCAAAATAACATTACAAACGATTCAAAACCAGGCGCAACTTACGTATACATGTACTTGCACAGATGTAGCCCACTATTTAAAATAATGAGGAATCCTCTTTTGCACCAAACTGGATAGTCTCCTTTTGGCTGCTAAGTCCCGCATTCTCTTCAACAGCAGAAGCTGTGTAGGACAGCTGTCATCTTCTTGCTCGTACCAAGCCATCGCTGTTTCTAGTGCTATAAAGGCCTCTTCAGGACTTGGTCGACGTTTTGGTTTTTCTTCATAATCTACAAGTACATCATGTACTTCTGAGGAGTCTTCATCATCGGTCACTACATGTATTTGGTTTTCTTCTTGCACAAAAGACAAAATTTCTTCGTCATTCAAAAACTGAAAACCAGAATCATTATCATCTTCTAGCCACATGTGTGCATCATCTTTGTCACAGTCCGAAAATCCGGGCATTGCTTGAAACAGTTCCACAACTTCATTTATACAATCATCATTTGTGTCCACTGCAGTAGTTTCATTTCCTCCTTTTTTCCCAAGCAATCTACTCCAAGCCTTGTTGAGATTATCTTGTGACAGGGTGGTCCAAGCATCAGCTAACATATAGCAGCAGTCTTTGAGATTAAGCTTTTTGGAAAACGCCACCACACTTTCTTCATCTTCAGCCAACAATAAACGACGCAGGACTTCCTTCTTGTACATCTTTTTAAGCTTTGCTATAACACCCTGATCCATTGGTTGAATCAGTGCTGTTACATTGGGAGGCAGAAAAATTACTTTAAAATTTGCATCAACTGCATTCAATGTATCCGTCTCTGGATGAGATGGTGCATTGTCCAGTAGAAGAATTACTTTTCCAGTTTTCTTTTCTTGTTCTCTCAACCTCTTCACATTTGGGATGAACTGATTTGTATACCAATCAAGAAATATTTCACTATTCATCCAAGCACTCTTCTGTGCTTTGTAACACAATGGGAGACATGTCACATTCTTTAAACAACGTGGTTTTTTGGCTTTGCCGATCATTAGCACCGGTAAACGATGACTTCCACTGGCATTCGCGGCTACCAAAATTGTTACTCTCTCTTTGCACTTTTTAAACCCAGGGGCAGCTGCTTCGCGCTGAGATGCAAGTGATTTTTGAGGCAATGATTTCCAGTATAAGCCAGTCTCATCGGCATTATACACATCATCGAGTGAATAACCTTCTTCTTCCAAAAAAGCCAAGAATGTTTCTTTAAAATTTTTAGCGGCAGTTGCATCGCTAGATAAAGATTCCCCTTGAATCTCCAATTCTCGTATGCCATGACGAGATTTAAAGTTTCTTAACCATCCCTGGCTAGCCTTAAAGTCAGGAGGACCGTCAAGTTGATTGTTGAACTGAAGTGCCTTTTCACACAACAGAGAACCAGAGATAGGTTCCCCTTTGCTTCTTCTTTGCACAAACCATATATACAAAGCCTCTTCCAATTTCACATCTTTCGCATTTCTCATGGTTTTACGTTTCTTCGACCCATTTTCACTATCAAATTTCGATGCAAAACTCATAATTTTATCCTTGTTACTTTTGATGTCAGAGACGGTAGCTTTCCCAACATTGAAAATCCTCGCAAGTGAAGACACAGTTTCACCTTGTCCTAGTCTCTTGATAATTTCTGTTTTCGTTTCAATTGACAAAACATTGCGGTTCCTTTTATATGCTTTAGGCCTACTGGAAGATGCCATATCGCACAGAGAAATACTTGTACACCAAAATTATTCTGCTGTAGTAGCAGACACAATTATTTTAAGTTGAACTGTCTGTTTAGCCAGTGTTCTACCTAGAACGCACACGTACACTGGATTGGTAAACCAGATATTAACTGACTTTATGATCTAACTGACTTCCTGTACGTAAGCGACCGACCATTAGCCATCCCATTCTCTACAAATTGTTCGCACACATTTGAAGTTTGCCGCATCAAAAGATTCAGAATTTTAGTCTAACGTGACTGTGGCATCTGATTTTTTTTTTTTTCTGGAAAAAGTGTTCGGATAATTGGATGTTCGGATAATTGGGGTTCGGATAAATGGAGTTCTACTGTATTGGACTATTGAAATTTAAAAAAAAGGCGGTCCCATTGCAGATATTGCCGTAGGGGAGTGAAGTGTTAGAGACTTCTCCATACTAGGTCCAGCAATCTGTCAATCGGACTCTTATTGTATTAAAGCAGCTTGCAACACACGATCCGTTTCACATTGTGCGCGATCATGTGACCCAGTTCTGAAATGGTTCACAGTAAAAGTGGTATAAGAACGAGAGAAGGGATGGACCGTGTTTTTTCTCTTATCTTCATCATCATCTTGAATAATATCTGAGTCCTGAAAGTTTAATCACAATAGTATTATTTTTTTTTCTGGTTTGTTTAGTATTTGATACGTTTCCTGGCATTCAACCATTTACCATAAATATACATGGAACGTTTTTTATCAGGACACTTTTTATTTTAGGTGATATACACATTTTTAAAATTGCATTTTTTATGAACAACATTCACAATTTTAACTTTATTTATCACATTTCAAACTAAGAGGTAGACAATTTGTTCACAATAACATAAATTTAGTTTAAATATTCACAATAACCACCATAAGTATAAATACATGAGCAACATCTCTCCCCAACTGATCTGACAATTTTAGAATTGCCTTTCTTTATTCAAAACATAATTGAGTAGGCATATTGTCTGTCATTTTGTATGTATCTGAAAAATAAAATAAAGTACATAATTGTAAAAAAATTGTCAAACTTTTAGCTTTAAAATGTGATAAAGAAAATTAAAATGTATGTATGTTGTTCATGAAATTTACATTTTTAAAGTGTGGATACACAATTTTGAAACACCCTGTATTTCTTGATGGTATAATTAATATGTACCTCTACACCTCATGGTAGAAGTGGAACGACTAAGTAAATAAGAATGTATTATGTACTGTACTGTATTATTCCTTCCGATGATGTTTTTAAGCATTAGTTTGAGTTAGTGATGAGGTTGTTGTGTTCACTAGCTCGGCTGTCTTTTCTGGCATGGCGTTTTCTTTTAAGTGTGTTCATCTCAAGTCTGTAAAACAGATTACTCGTTTTTGCCATTCGTTTCTGATGTGGGCCGTCTCCTTCATCTTGACCCACGAGATTGCTCTTCCACCGTGTTTCAACAATTGCTATTTAGTTTCCTCATGTACTTTGTTTTATTATTTCGTAACGATATGATCTGTACATCTCTACTTCCCTAATTTTTCTTTAAAAAATTTCCTGCTGCATAGGTTCTTGTCTTTTCATACGTCTATGTTGTTACAACTGGCCATCAGGTACGATGAGGCACTTGTGGGCAAAAGTCTCAAGTTTGGGCGTAATATTCAAAGTAACAAACCATGATTCTAAACCGTACAGTATACCAATTTTATACGAGAGCCGAGCAGTCTGATTCCACTTTCCACGGAGCAAATCTGCGGAGTTCATTATCGGCTGGAGAGAGCCACAGGCAAATCTGAGTTTGTCAATCCATGCGTCGACCGACATCTTGACCCTTCTTAGTGCATGCAGATCTGTCCTCATTTATGGCAACCGTTGGCGCTGTATGCTGGGATTTCACCGGGAAGGAAAGATAAACATTAGAGGTCGTCCACACATGACGTCACGCAGTGAGGGGAGGGAGGTCAAATTCGTGTGACGAAGTGTCACGATAGGGGGAAGGGGTTTTAAGACAAAAATATGAGTGAGGGCTGCTTTTTCAAAAATGATGTCGGGAAAGAAATAGATTTTGTAATTTCCATGCTTACAGACTGCTTTTATGCACAATCGTTAATAACTCCCCTGTAGACGACTTATATTAATATTATAATATCAACTGAAATATAGGATAATTGTTATACCCTTTAACCGATTTAAATTGTTTTTAATTAAATATTTCTTCTTCTTCCTCGTTCGTTCGGAAAAGGACGTTGATTGCGTTGTGTCTGTTTACACCGGAGCTGCGATATCTGCGCCTTTCGGCCGACACATCCGACTTCAGCATGGCATTTTTGGGGACCGGGTTTGCCTTCCCTCTTCGATCCCTACTCTCTTAGCCAGACTGCAGTGATGCAGCCTGTTTCCAGGACCACCATGTGGAGGTGGAGTAGGGTCTTGGTCAGCTCTGGTTCGCTGACCTTGACGCAAGCAGTCAAGCTAGGGGTCGCTGACTGCATTCTCTATTGCTGCATCTTTGGGTCCCAATTATATATTTCATTTTTAAATATAATGTAATTCCCCCCTTAAAATGAAAAATGAAAACTAAATAAACTGTACTGTTGATCAAAATTTGATCGTTTAAAAAAAAACAACAAAACAATAACATACTATCACCATCCAGACAACAGTCCGATGAGGTCAAAGACATACAAGTTTAGCAAGCTGAAAGACTATACTGGGGCAGATGTGAACATTACAATTCTTTTGTGTGTAGACAAAAATGTTGATTCATTTAGTTGGGTAGGGCAAAAGGATGTATGGGAAGATATCAAATGTTAGATTTTTTTATTATTTTGTTGAAAACGGTTTTTGACATCATAGAAGTGCTAGTTGGAATTGTTGAACTTAAACGGTTCTACCAACAACCTGAGTAGCTGATCGCAGGCATCGCGAATTGAAGGTCATACTGAACAGCGTGGAGAATAGAGAGAACTGGGATTGGATTGACGAGCAAGAACTTAATTTGGAAAGAAAATAATTTCAAACTAACGATGTTGATCTGGAAGCAAATGAATTTCTAGTTCGTTCAGCGGAGGAGCATCTTACTTTGCCATGGGATAATGATGAAGAGAAATAATTCATTGATAACGAATTCGGTTTTTTAAATCCTAGATCTTTTATGGATTCTAGTTTAACACTATTCTATGAAACTTTAACATAAGTAAGATCTGAAGGTACGGATGTATGGTCTTAACATATAGTTCATTTTTGATTGTCTGAAAAAATAAAGCCAAAATGAACGATATTTTGAATCAATTAGGCAACAAAGCATCCTTTGTAAAAGCCTAATTCATTAAACACTATTTTACTTAAAATCTTGTTATTTTGTTTGCACTAGTCAACTAATTTACTTTCGATTAAATTTTCTTTTCAGTATCACAAAAAGTTGGTTAAATTAAAAAAAAAGGAAGGGATGGGGGATGGGGCGGTGGTTAAGAGATTTATAACGTCACATATTTGTGATTTCGTTATTCCGTATGTCGGGTGTTGTCGTGGGTGATTTTGAGGATAGGTCGACAGGTTTGATGGAAGAATAAAAGATGATATCTAGAGGAACGAACGAACGAACGAACGAACTTTATTTTCAAAGGGTTAAGAATTGGGCACGCAGGCCCGTCTGACATTCTGCCCTTCCTCTCTCTCTCTCATCATGTATACTCTATCCTTTCATCCTCACATTTACTTTAAGCATTATTAAGGCATTTATCATTATAAAAGTAATATTACATTTGCAATAATCATCATAATTAAAGTACGTTTTTAAAATAAAAAAAACAAAAATAAAAAAATAAAGAATTACAACAACAACAACAACAAAATTAACGAGAAAAAAATGATAATAATAATAAATTAAAAACAAAAAATTAATTAATTATCAAAAAAAAAAAAAAACAACAAGACTGATAAAAATCGAATTCCTCATACAGTAAATTGGTGATTTGAGACATATTCAGAGGTGTGTTATAAGAACTCGTGAAATATTCAAACGGTCTTCAACTTAATGCCCCAGGGACTTGGTGTTTTTTCCAGTGCGCGCGAACAACTTTACGAGAGGTGAGCAGCTTTGAGTCTCATAGCAGATACTGCTGCAATCAATGCAATGATAGGTTCATCAAGATGAGGTGGGGTAAACAGTTACTTTCCTCGCTGTCTTTGCGTCCCAAACTCAAGACCAGAATCAGACTAGGTAGATAGTTAGATAGACATATACGAAAGAAATTAAGTTGCCAAGGGTTGAAAATCGGGCACAGTCCCCTCTTGCATTCTTCCTTCATCTTGCTCATCTTTTATTACTGTTACTCAAACATTCTCCAGCGTACTAAAAATATTAATTAAGGGCAGTGCAACATTACAAGGAAGTATAACAGCATACATTAACAGTATCTGATCATAAAATTAAGAATATAAGTTATTAAGAATATAATATTAAGAATAAGTATATTGTAATGATCTTCCAGACTGCAGGTTGAATGAACTGTCTCTCATCGGGACTTAGTCCACTAGAAACCTTACTTAAAAGAGAATTCTGGTGAAACTAAACAGGATATTCTCTAGGCGATAACTCCTTTATCCGAAATCCTACAAAGGACTATGTATAGTACATATAGTTGGATAAGAGATTTGGTGCCCAGGCACATTAAAAATATCCCGACCCAATAGTGTTTATTAATTAAGGCTCTGCCTCCAGGGTGTAGATATTAATTACTAAAAACTAGGAACCCAATTAAAAATTACAAAAAAAAATAACAACAGACTTTGTTATGTAAAGTGTACAAAAATGAAGATAGATTCTCACATATATTCAAATGTACAACTATAAGCTTAAGTCAATAATCTATTAACGATTCTGAAAAATGTCAGAATAAATTTAACATCATGTGGACTGATTAACTATTCTGTACTGGTTCTGTTGGCATTTTAAACTACTCATCGCAGATGCTGCTGAATTTATGTTGTCTTGTTGCCAGGGGGTTCAATCTGTCCCAGCACTCCAGGTCCAGTATGGCAAGTTCTTTTTAGGCTTTCAGAGGATGGTAGGTTGCTTTCTCTGTCTTGACACAGGGCTCATCACCAACTGGGATGGTTTATGTCGGCCCTCAAGAACACTTCATATGGTTAGGTCTCCTGGTAGGACAACCTGGTAGGTTTGGATTGACAAACAATTGAAGCTCCATTAGTAGTCTTGCCAGAGAAGTCATTTCCCATGTCTGCTGGACGCTAATCGTCCATCAGAAATAACATTAAAACATCATTCCTAATATCAACAATGTGCTATCTATTATCAATCTTAAATACTATGACATAACGGATGCTAAAAGCATACCGGTGGATCTCAACCTATATCTGGTTTTTTCTACTGCAGTGATTTCCAACCTATGGGCTGTTAGCTTCACCAACTGTGAAGTTTGGGGCTGTGGTCATCAAGAGTTTGAGAACCACTGGTCTACCTTGTGCCTATAGAGCAGTCAAATCAATTTGTGGTCACTGGCACAAATGGTTTGAGAACCACTGGGTTATAGTCTCCCATGCTGCCGTAAAATATGTTGGGATGTCCTTGCTGCCAAGGCTTGAGAACCACTGAATTACATTTTTGCTACTTGAGCATTAAAGCTATTAAGGTGTGTTCCTGGTCTCAGCGTTGAGAACCATTGGGTCACAGTCAGTTAAATTATTCATTCATAAAAATGGCTACAGTGCTGTTGCCCATCGTTACGTAGTTCTATGTTTATGTTATAAGCATTCATATACCTTGATAATACCATCATAACACAGGATACATGCACATAAACACATTAAAACATAATAAGGATATTTGCAGAAATCAGTTCCGGATTAAAATATGACAAGGATAATCATGGCTGAAATCATACAGTAGAATTAGTAGAAATCATTCAGTATATAACATGACAAGGGTAGTTCATAGATGAAACCTTCAGTATACATAATGCCGTTGTCTCCTGTACAAAATCAAGGACATTAATTGCTGTCACAGTGAAGAGGAAAGTACAATTAGAACTTTGTCTAACAAAAGATACTGAAATAATATGCTGTAGATAAACGTATGATTATTATTCACGTATTCAAATAAACAATATTAGATCACTTACTGCGCTCAACTAACCACTGCTGTTTAAAACTGGACAGTTCCCCTCTGTAATTGCCTTGACAGGACCAGGCCGGTCTGCCGGCTAGCGAGAGAATGCCGCTTCGAGAATCATGCGCTTCGAGAATCGCGCCTAAATTTCCTGTTCTGTTTGGTGGGGTTAATCTGCCTACGTTAGGGGTGGTGGACCTGAACTAATGGACCTGAACTAATGTTGACATTTCGTTCTATCCCCAACCACACACACACACTGGCCGGTACTTGGCATTCTGATACCAGGCGATAAAGGAACTCCGTGCTGGTTGCTGAGGTCAAAAGTCACATAACACTACGATTGCCTTACCAGTTTGCTAAAAGTGTTAATAATTCCCAGGGGAAAACCCATGTTACTAAACGGCGGTGAAATGTTTATGGCGAGGAGTCGAAAGACTTTTTTTTGCCATAGAACAAAGAGAAAGGAATTTCATTCAGAAAAAAATGGGAGATATGATTTTTAGACGAGTGGTGGATTTTCTAGAGGAAAGAGAACTGGTATGATAAAAGATTGACAGAGAGAAAAGAAGGCGATTTTTACTTCGTAACATAGGCCCCTTTTAAAAGTTATGCCTACGGCTAGCTTAAGTTGAGCCGACTATTCTCTTCTGTCTGCTAATACCTTCCTGTTTCATATCTCTCGTTATTTCAGTCTCAGTGTTTCCTCTTTTCCCTCTGTCGAACGGTATGCCTGTAATCAACACATGTCTATCCGTTTCCTCATTGTTAAGGACTTGAAGTATGATAAGCAGTCCTGCTCATATAATCTTCCCTCTCTTATGTTCCTCCTTGTGGACCCTACATTGTAGCTTGCCTCCCGGAAAAGAGCTTGCACTAAAGCCTACACTCGGCTTACAATTGATTCTATAGCAAATAGTTTTGCGTGATGAAGTTGCCAACCTCATACACAACCTTATTTTAGTCATATTGCTTGACCTGCCTAAGGACACATACCTATCTCCCCAGGTATGAGAGCGTGTATGCTCCTCTATCGCTGTTTCTTCAGTGACAGAGAAAGCTAAGTCTGCCAGTTGTTCCTGCCCACCAGGTACCAAGGAAATTTGGACCCGCTTCACTTTCTGATCCCAGAGAGTGGGTGAGGTTATAGGAACTGAGTGAAGATTAAGTGCTCGAGGGTCATGTTCCTCTACAGCCGCTTCTCTGCACACAGAGAGTGGGTGGGACTATCAAAACTGGTTCAGAATTAAGTGCACTGGGGTGGTCATTCCCTTTGCACTCTTCCAACTTTTCAGTGAAAATATTGGAAGAAGAGTTAGGCATTAGAGTTTCCATAGCCTGTTCAGTCACGCCGTCTCTGGATCGTGCTGAATTATAGACAACAATTTAATGTAGGACATCTAAGAAATCAAGAAACAAGAGACAAATTTGCGGTCACAATACCCAACAAATTCCAAGTACTCCAACAGCTGGAAGATGTAGAGAATACAGAAGACTATTGGCAGCAGATCAAAACTGTATGGATTGAGACATGTGAAGAAATACTGGGGAAAAGGGAAAGACAACAAAAAGCATGGATAACAACAGAAACCATCAATAAGACAAAATGCAGAAAAAACAAGAAAGCAGATTTAAACACAAGCAAAACCAGAAGTTCCAAAGCCAAGGCTCAAGAAGTGCACACAGAAGCAAACAAAAAAGTAAAAAGAAGTATTAAAAGAGACAAGAGGAAGTATATTGAGGAGTTGGCAAGAGAGGCAGAAGATGCTGCAGCCAAAGGAAATATGAGAGAACTGTATATCAGCACAAAGAAGCTAACAGGGAAATACAAGCAAACAAGTTGCCTCATAAAAGACAAGAATGGAAAACTGCCCAGCAATATACAGGAGCAAATGAAGAGGTGGACAGAATATTTTGAGGACCTTCTCAATAGACCAGCTCCACAAAACCCCCCGGACATCCAGCCAGCAGAAGAAGAGCTACAAATTAATGGTGAAAGACCAACGGAGGAAGAAATAAAGAAAGCCATAAAGCTTCTAAGAGATGGAAAAGCGGCGGTACCTGATGGCATTCCAGTGGAGGCAATCAAAGCAGATATGGACACGGCTACAAAGATGTTGTATAAATTACTTGGTAAACTCTGGGAAAAGGAAGAGATACCAGCAGAAAGGAAGGAAGGATATCTAATTAAGTTGCCAAAGAAAGGAAATTTACAAGAGTGCACAAATTATAGAGTAATAAAATTACTATCAGTGCCAGGAAAAGTATTAAACAGGATTATCCTTGAGAGATTAAAAGAGTCCATAGACAAGAAACTGAGAGATGAACACGCAAGTTTTTCGACAAAACAGATCATGTACAGACCAGATAGCCACTTTGAGAATAATAGTTGAACAGAGTCTGGAATGGAATTTACCACTATACATCGGATTTGTGGACTACGAAAAGGCATTTGACAGTGTAGACAGAGAATCATTTTGAAAATTGATGAGGCATTATGGAGTTCCCATGAAGATCATTAATTTAATTAAGAAAACATATTTTCTTCTTCCTTCCTCGTTCGCCCTGAAAAGGACGGTGGTTGCGTTGTGTCTGTTTACGCCTAAGCTGTGATATCTGCACCTTTCGGTCGACACATCCGACTTCAGCACGGCATTTTTTAGGGACCGGGTTTGCCTTCCCATTGCGATCCGCACTCGCTCAGCCAGACGGCACTGCTGCAGACTGTTTCCAGGACCACCACGTGGAGGTGGAGTGTGGTCTTGACCAGCTCTGGTTCGCTGGTCCTGATGCAAGCAGTACAGCTATAGGTCGCTGACTGCATTCACTATTGCTGCATCTTGGGGTCCCAAGAAAACATATGAAGACATGACATGCAGAGTTCTTCACGAAGGACAGCTTACAGAACTGTTTGGGATAAGAACAGGAGTACGACAGGGATGCTTCTTGTCTCCATTTCTTTTCTTACCAGCAATAGACTGGGTTTTGAGATCATCGACAACAAACAACAGAAATGGAATCCAGTGGACTCTGACTAAGCAGTTGGATGATCTGGATTTTGCTGATGACTTGGCTCTTCTGTCCCATAACCGTAATCAGATGCAGGACAAATTGAAAACACTCGATGAGAGGTCACAGCAATTGGGTCTGAAAATACGCAGGGAAAAGACAAAAATAATGAGAATAAATGCAGGTAATGATAACAGGGTTGAACTTGAAGAAACACCAATACAAGATGTAGAATCGTACACATATCTTGGCAGCAATATAGACAAAGTTAGAGGGACAGACAGTGATATCAAAATAAGTATACATAAAGCAAGAGGAGCTTTCATTGCATTGGGAAATATACGGAGATCAAGAGAAATCGGATCCAACACGAAAATAAGAATCTTCAACTCAAATGTGAAGTCAGTCCTATTGTATGGCTCTGAGACATGGAGAACAACAAAGACAACAACCAAAAAGCTACATACTTTCATAAATGGGTGCTTGCGTAGAATAGAGGGATTAAAATGGTATGACAAGGTTACCAACGTGGAACTGAGGACAAAAGCTAGACAAGTGCCAGTGGAACAAGAGATGAGAAGAAGACGATGGCGATGGATAGGACACGCACTGAGGAAACCTGTTGATAGCATTACAGGGCAGTCCTTGTTCTGGAACCCCAAGGCAAGAGAGGCAGAGGTAGACCATGAAGCAGACGGAGAAGAGAGCTGGAAACAGATGTGAAAATGATGAGGAGAACGTGGAAAGAACTCGAGATGCTGGCAGTGACAGGAGGACCTGGCATGTGTTTGTTGAAGGCCTATGCTCCTTTGGGAGTGGAGGGTTATAAATGACAGGTGTATAGGATTTCCTAAGCCTTAACGCCTTAGATTATCAACCAAAGCTCCTTTATCTGATGTGTCATAGCATGGGCTTACCCCTTCCGCTCACACTGTTTAAACAAGTAATGTTTATTTTTGTCAATTTTCTGTAAGGGGCTGGTTTGATGCCTTGGGTCGATTGTTTAACTCTAATCAATCTTAAGGTGTTGAAATTTAAGATGAACGCCTGATAGACCCACAAGTTGTTAAATTGTCTTGCTTAATAGTGTACATCCAGCCGGTAGGAAGTGTGATGGCCTCGTATGTAATATAAGGGCTGGATTATATTTACGAAGGCATATAATATTAAAAGCAGATAGTGACCGCTGAAATATAACTCCAGGGTTCCAAATAATATGTAAGATAAATGGCAGGGCCTTCGTCAACCCCTCTCCCTTCGAGGATGGAGAGTTGTACGGTTGGCTTACTGATGTAAACCCCGAGAAAGAAGGGGGAAAAAACAACGACCAAAAAAAGGTGGACAGAAAAAAATATAAAATAAAATAAAAAACAAATGACCTAACGTCATTTCGGTACAGTTGATAATGCAGCATTTTGTGAATTACCATGGTTACAGTAGCTACAAAGAGTAGTCAAGACGTTGGCTTTCCCTACTATATGGACAATAGTCAGTTGTTTACTATATTTGTTTAAAGACACGCATGTCTTTGCAATAAATAATTTTACAACAATAATAATAATTAATAAATGGCTGTTGTTACCCGCAGCGCCTAAACGCATGCTTCGTCATCACTCATGTAAAAACTCATCTTCTTTTCTCTTCCTGCTAGGCGCATTACGTGACAACAATAATTAGATCACACACAAGCACGAACATTTCGGTTACTTTAAAATGCTAAGAAGTTTACTCGGTCATTTAACAGAAGGGAATGTATTCAGTATTGTGTGTTAGAATTACATTTTAGTTAACTTCACGTTTAGTATGGTTGTACGTCTGTTTGTCTAGTGTGTTTGTCTAGTGTGTTTGTTCTGTTTGTCTAATGTGTTTGTTCTGTTTGTTCAGTGTGTTTGTTCTGTTTGTCTAGTGCGTTTGTTCTGTTTGTCTAGTTTGTTTGTCTCTTCATTTGAAGCCACCAAACCTTTAGTTAATAATTTAACGAGTTAACCGAGTATTATATACACATTTGAAAGATGTATTAGTAAATTATACAGGATGTTTCAAAATTATGTATACAAACTTTGAATGCTGATACCTCACTTTTCGTTTGAGATAGAATTATGGCATTTTCACATTTAAAGTCACAAATGTTCAAAGTATCGACGACCTGCAGCAATACAATGTTCACAGCAATAAACAACTGACTGTCGGTCTGTAGTGTTGCTAAATGATAGTGAAACATGCAGTTTTAATTTGATGTCTGTGCGCGTTTGGAGATGAACAGAACCTTCGATTAAAAAAAAAAAATAACTCACCAGCAATAATCTAATGTCATGCCATTTTTCAATAAATGCATAATTTTCTGACAGTAGTTTTAAACAACTGTTTTGCTGCTAATCAAAGTTCTCATTCTACATTGTCGTAAATTTTCACAAGATGGGTCTGAGATATTTATGGTCCTGTCCGAGCGGAGGTGATAGTGGTAATTATGTGAGAGTAAGGTGGTAAGAAATAGTTTTTCTCACGAGGTGATAGTGTAAGAGAAAGAACAGTCTCTGGAGTGAGTAATTTCTCGAATCCAGCCTATCTTTACGACTATATTTAAATCAGACGGACTTTCTTTCCTTCAACAAAATACAAGTTACACTACACCCACATACACACAATTCTGTGACAAATACGTACAAACGTGAAAACAAACTATGGATAACATATATGGGCAGAGGTTGACCAACACGATAACTTAAGATTTATTAAGTTTATTATCACTAGAAATTCACAACATCAAGCATATACATCAATAAAGCATGGTTTACAGACAAATGAAATTAACCCAATAGGTCCTCCCCTCTTGTACAGGAAAAACAAAAAGAAGATCCCAACAGAGGTAATTAACCCAAAAGATCAAAAGTTAACAATAAGGTATGGAATAGTTAGTACGGGGAAAGAACAAGTTCCTAATTAAGCTATCCCGTAAATACTTAGGTTAGTGAGAAAAAAAAAAGAAGATTAGTATGAAGGTGGTAACACAAAAAAATATGGTTCTCTCTTTCTGTTCATTCGCGCACTCATACTGTGGCCACACTCATATTCGCTTACCCAATAGTTGTTGCAGGTATTCCGTGGAAATAAACACTAACAAGTACTAACACTATACAGTGTCCTATTATTTGCCAAATCCAGCCCCAGACTATCCTTGGTGCTGATTGCTAATTTCAGGGTAGTCGCTGAAGTTGGTGTGTTAATTAGTTTCCCGGATAAATCCTGTATCTCTGCATTTAGTTGGTTGGAATAAGATTTATACGTGGTGGTCACCGTCAGAGAACGAATAATATATATAGAGTTCCGGGGTTGTCTGGCTGTGGTGGCGGAGACACTCTGGTACGTTATGAAAATGTTACTTTCTTACTTAGTCGTTCCCCTTCTACCGTGAGGTGTAGAGGTTTGGAAGAGAGAGCGCCAGACTATCCTATCGGCTGTCTTCCTCCTGGCCTGGTTCCATTCTAGTCCTCGGTCCTTCAAAGATTGTCTAATGTTGTCCTCCCAGCGGACTCTGGGTCGTCCTGGGGGTCTGGATCCCTGGCTCTTTGTTTCCCATGCTTGTCGTGGTAGCCGATCTTCTCCCATTCTGCAGACATGGCCAAACCATCTTAGTTAGGACTGTTCTATTTGGTCTGCAGGGGGTGGGATTTTAGGCCTTGACGTATCGTCTGGTTGCGGACCATGTCTCTTCTTGTTAATTCAACCACCTTCCTCAGATACCTCATTTCTGAGGTTTGGATCTGGCATTTATGGATTGTAGTCATTGCCCATGACTCGCATCCATATGTCAAAACTGGGGCATAGGTGGAGCGGTATACAGCCATCTTCGTTTTCTTACCAACCTCTCTCTTGCTGAGGAATCCTCGATTTATGGCCTGAAAAAGTCTCCCAGCTGCTGCTTTTCGAGTGGCCAACTCTTCTTTGATGCCTCCCTTTCGGTCTATAATAGCTCCAAGATATTTAAAGTGGTCGACCTGCTCCAGGACCTGTTCTCCCAGCTGACCAAGAAATTCGATGTCTTCTTTCTTCTCGTAATATCACCATGGATTTTTTTTTTAGAGCTACTTATGACCATCCCTCTCTTCTCCAGCTCTTTCTTCCAGACTTGCAGGTTGGATTGGAGATGTGCCTCTGATTTAGCAATCAGGGCAACATCATCAGCAAATGCCAGCTTTGAAATACAGACCTGTCTCATCTTCCAGTACCCCACTGAATACTTTCTTGTTCTCTCCTTACATGCCTTGATAACATCGTCCATGAGGAGTATGAAAAGATAAGGTGACAGGATATCACCTTGTCTTACACCAGTGGTGGTCCTGAACTCTTCTGACTTATGGTTTGCTGTCCTCACATAATTTCTGCAAGACTTGTAGAAGCTCTGTATAGCATGAATCAGAGGTGCTGGAATGTTCTTCCTTGCCAAACAGTCCCAAAGTTTGCTCCATGGGACCCTGTCAAACGCCTTTTCCAGATCTATGAAACAAAGATGGATCTCACTCTTATACTCAAAGGCCTTTTCACTCAGCTGTCTGAGTGTGAAGATTAGGTCTTGAGTACTTCGGTTTGCTCGGAATCCGCACTGGACCTCATCCAATTGTGGCTCAGCTAGGCGTCGGAGTCTCTGCTCTAGGATTCTAGAGTAGATTTTACCAGGAACACTGAGAAGGGATATGCCTCTATGGTTTCCACATTGTCGATTGTCACCCTTGTTGAAAATTGGTGTTATGATGGCAATTTCCCAGTCCTTTGGTATGGTCTTGTTGCACCACGCTGCCCGTAGGACCCTTAAGAGTAATAGGTCGCCTGATGCTTCCATGTACCTAACCATTTCTGGTCTTATACCATCATGCCCTGATGCTTTGCCCATCTTGGTTTTCTCCAGTGCTGCCTTCAGTTCTTCCATCTTTATGTCATCTTCATCACCATTTGTTTCCTCTTCTGTGCTAGTGGTTATCATTTTTGATGCTTGACGTTGCTCACCATCAAGGAGTTCTGAGAAATATTCTTTCCATCTTTCCATTACTTCCTTCAGGGCAGTAAGCAATTTGCCTTGCTTGTCCTTTATAAATTTGAGAGGGCATTGTTTTTCCTTCCTCATGTTCTTTAGGGTCTTATAGAACAATTTCTGGTTTTCCTGCGCATCTTTTTCTAGTTTTTCTCCAAATTCTTCCCAGGACTTCTGTTTTGCTGCTAGCACTTTGTTCTTTGCTTCTGTTCTGAGTATCACATATTCTCTATATTTCTCTGTTTGTCCTGCTGTGTTTTTAGCTCCTAAGTATTGTTCCATGCCATTTTCTTCTCTCTTATTTTCTCTTTGACTTCCTCTGTCCACCATGGTGTCTTCTTTCTCTTGTTCCCAAGTCGGACTTCACCACATGCTTCTGCAGCAGCTGTCTTTATGATGTCCTTGAATTAAAGCCAAAGGGTTTCCAAGTCATCAGGTTGTTCTTCTGTGTTTCTCACCGCTGTAGCAATATAAGCCCCTGATATCTGGTCTTAATTTCTGGTTCGCTCAGCTTGTAGGTCTTAATGCTCATTTCTTCACTTCGTTTACTTGGTTTCTTGCGTGATGCTGGGCAGTTCCAAGGCTGAGCAACTCTTTCAGTTGTTCTTTTGATTGTAAGCAGGTAGTGATCACTTCCAATCTCTGGCCCCCTCCAGACTCTAGCATCCCGGACATATTTGAATGAGTTCCTCCTAACATTGGCATAGGCGATCACTGACTTCTCATTCTTTGTTGGTTCACACCTAATGTATGCATTTATGCGCTTATGAGGGAACTTTGTGTTGGTAATCATCAGATTCTGCTCACTGCAGAATCTAAAGAGTCGTTTTCCATTGTCATTGAGAGTATCTTCTCCATATCTTCCGATAACTCCACCCCATCTAGCATGGTCATTTCCAACTCTGGCATTGAAATCTCCGAGCATGATAATTTCATCTAGACAGTCATCCACTGTCTATTGAAGCAGCTCAAAGAATTCCTACTTGACCTCTGCTCTCTCATCCTCATTTGTCCCATACACTATGACCAGGTTGATTATGGTTTCTCCTTCTTTTAGTTTTACAACCATAATGCGCTCCGAGACAACGTTCCATCCCTTGATACTATCTTTCTGGTTTTTGGCCACAATGCAACCCACGCCCCATTTAGCTCTTTCTGATGTGGGTACACCACTGTATAGCAGCGTGTTGCCATCGAGATCCATGACTTCTTGTCACTTTTTCTTTGTTTCCGTAATAGCCAGGATTTCTAGTTTTACTTTCCTCATCTCTTCCACCAGCTCCTCTTCTTTCCCATTTATACTTCTTGTGTTCCAAGTTCCATAAGTCGTAGTCCGTTCCAGTTCGTCGCCTTTAGAATCAGTCCGGTTTTCTCTCTTATATTGCTCGTAATTATAGTTTAAAGCAAACAGGTGATTGGCCTGTTGTGCCTTTGCATGGTGGAGGGGCTGCCTCCTTACGGCCTCCATGCAGTCCGACCTCCTCCTTTTTTAGCCGGGTTTGGGACCGGCCTAGGCGGAGTTCGTTATGAAAATGTTAATGATAATAATTCTCGGTTGTTCTCTGAGCCATCACGGCCGAGTCTGAACAGTGAGTTCTCTTGAGGATAATCCCGTGAAAAAACTACTGTCATATGTCAGATAAATATATATAAATATTTTGCCACAGCGGGCTGATAAGATTGATATAAAACTCTGGTACTGTTCAGGTCCAGTTAATATTATGTTTATTGTTTTTTCTGGATGGGTCTCTCTCACGAGTGAAGAAAGTGGACCGCACAGGTCACAAATCACAGATTCAATAGTATAACAATATATCTGTATAGTTTATAAGAACATAAGACCATAAGACCGCTAGTTCACAGGGTTTGATCAGCCTAGATTTAGGAAGAAATACACATATTTAACCATAGTATAAATATCATATCCTAACACGCGTTAAGGTAAGACCTCTTAACCACTACATTCTTAAATTAGATTATAGACCACAAGTGTCTAGCTTATCTTATCGCTTTTAACACGCGGAATAAACACTACTCATTTATAAAATTACACAAAATGGATAGAAGTAAATTTTATTCCATCAATTATCAATCACCTAGCGTCTGTTAGTTAGTTAAACCATCTGGAATAAAATAGATATGCGTTATTTAATACACCAGTTAAAGCGTCTAGAAATCTCAGTGAATTATACTGATAAACTTAGCACAAGAAATCACAAAAATGCTAATATATATATATATTACCACAAAACAGAAAAATTAACTATTGTGACCGAGTGGCATAAACTACAATTAATACGTGTTAAAAACCACATAGAATGAGAATAACAACGTTAAAAGCAGTTAAGACATTTGTGCACAAAATACAGTATCATGCAAAGTTCACGGCTTCAGAAAAAGTTGTCCCAGAACAACAAAGTAATAAGTGCCTGTTTATTGAGTGGAAAATTTTGGGAAAATGTTGGGAGAAGTTGCAAATCATGGTTTTTTTCCGTTGCTAGAGTGAGAGTCGTGTGCATAAAAGTCGAAAAACTGAGGAGCGGAGTGCAAAATGTAGATGTTTGGTGCCGAGTGAAAAATAAAGCATCGTGTGAAAATTGGCGGGAAAAAAAGAGTGGGCAGTATATAAAGAGGAGACTTGGGCGATTGATAGGAACCCAGGACTTGTACAGATTTTAGGAGTCGTTAGGCGAGAGAATTTTTACAGAACTTCGTCTTTGAGATTATCAAGACAAGTTGTTTTTAACTTGACAAGTTTTTCAAGTGAGCCTAGTATGTTAAAGTAGACAGTTTGTATTTTACCCTGTCAGATATATTATTCCTGTGGATATAATTTTCATTTTGTTTTGGATATTCACTACTTTGGGTAAGAAAGAAATACGTGCTTCATTATTGTGCCAATGACATTTTGCTGTTCCAATCACGTTAATAAAATATATTCTATTTTTCTACATTGCTGCGTTTTCCTTGAAAACATTACAGTTGGATTATTTGACTAAACCACTATAAAGAAACGTTGCTTTTCACTAACCATAAAAAAGGTACGAAAGAACCCTGGGTTAAGGAAGAATAAAATAAGGTCAAGAATCACCAACTCAGGCGGTCGGACCTGTAACGACTTGAACTAAGAAACGTACAAGAGTTAGCGCTCTTCAAAATATTTACCTGCGGTCAACTATTAACTGAAACTGACCCGGTCAGCTGACGGACACACACACATTCTTTTCATTGATGCCGCGACCTGCGCACAAATAGCTGCACGGTCACACTATCTCCACGAAATCTGAGTAATGCACTTGTACTATTGCTCTTATGATATCGAGCTAGATACTTCCAAAACTTTCCTGAAGTGACTGATAACTGATTTTGAGGAGAAGGAATATATATATACAGAAATAGCGTAATTTCTCTGCAGGATGACGAAAGTCGCGCCTCGGCAAATCAGCGGGGTTTCAGCCCAGATATGAGAATTTCTCCTTTCGCTTTGTTACCCGGTGAAATCGACAACAAAAGGCTTTTGATCTCCGCGCTTGTTTAGCCGTAGGGAACTTCAAAAGCAGTTGCCTTGCACGTGGTTTTGGGACCACGCGCTGTCAGTATGTCGTAATTTTGACAGCGCTGCACTCATCTAGCTTTCAGGCAAACGTACTAGGCCCGTCCCCTTTAGAAGAAATGACATTTATAGATCTGAATAGCCGCTCGTCAGCGCGTGGAACAAGACAAATAGGCGTGGCTAAAACTATGAGTTAGACAGAGCAAGAAAAGCAAGGCTTATGCGTAACTAACCGTGCATGCTAATGAGGAAAGCAAGGTTGAAATGGAATGAGGGGCGACGGTGGGAATCAAGCGGGCTGATCAATGTAGTCTATTCTCATAACCTGTCACATACATCCAGAAAATGATTAAATATGCGACTCATGATAAGGATGATTTGGAGCAGTTGGTATTCTTTCTGTATAAAAATCTAACATTTAAGCGATAATGCGATAATATTTGTGATGAAGATGCTCTCGAAAAATCTTCACCGGCTACCATCCTTGCCTTATTTTACTGTTCGGTGCAATATGCAGCGAAGAATTAGTTATTGTAGATGCTTCTTCTTTGATCCTTAGCCGCCAACTGTCAAAGTAGCCAGTGATCATCACACCTGGTGCGTCTTGTAGGGCAGCAACAAATTACTTCTACTTTGCTCGGTCGGCGACCATTCTTCATGCAGTGCGTCAGCTCTGGTTTATTCTTTGCATCTCGGCCTCCACAGTTTTCTGCCAAGTTGCTTTTGGTCGGCCTCTCTTTCGCTTTCCTTCAGAGTACCATTGTATATCTGTTCTTGTGATGGCATCGGGGTCTCTTCTGAGGACGTGGTCAACCTAACTCCATCGTCTGCCAGCTTTGATGGTGTGCATGTTCTCTTGGTTGCACCGAGTAAGCAGGTTGGTGATGGTATTCGGTCAAACGATTCGGAGAATTTTCCTTAGCCAGTGTAACGAGATGGTATTTATAGTTGTTGTCTTGATGATAATAGATGATAGTTTAAGAAAGAATAATAAACTACAAGATATACCCCAGTCCCAGAAATGAGCACTAGTGTATGATAGCACAATTGATAGTCAGACTGTAAAGATCTCTTGTCCGGATGGTAATAAGAAGATCAAGAGTCTAGAGCGTCCTCTAGTTACGACTACCCTATGCTATGTTAACAATGCAATTCCAATTCAAATTCAACTTTAACAATAGGGAATAGACAAAGTCCAAATTACAATTCAATCATAACCCTCCACTCCCAAAGGAGCATAGGCCTTCAACAAACACATGCCAAGTCCTCCTATCACGTGTCATCATCTCAAGTTCTTTCCACGTTCTCCTCATCATTTTCACCTCTGTTTCCAGCTCTCTTCTCCATGTGCTTCTTGGTCTACCTCTGCCTCTCTTGCCCTGGGGGTTCCAGAACAAGGACTGCCTTGTAATGCTATCAACAGGTTTCCTCAGTGTGTGTCCTATCCATCGCCATCGTCTTCTTCTTATCTCTTGTTCCACTGGCACTTGTCTAGTTCTTGTCATCAGTTCCACGTTGGTAACCTTGTCATACCATTTTAATCCTTCTATTCTACGCAAGCACCCATTTATGAAAGTCTGTAGCTTTTTGGTTGTTATCTTTGTTGTTCTCCATGTCTCAGAGCCATACAATAGGACTGACTTCACATTTGAGTTGAAGATTCTTATTTTCGCGTTGGATCCAATTTCTCTTTATCTCCATACATTTCCCAATGCAATTAAAGCTCCTCTTGCCTTTTGTATTCTTATTTTGATATCGCTGTCTGTCCCTCCAACTTTGCCTATATTACTGCCAAGATATGTACGATTCTACATCTTGTATTGGTGTTTCTTCAAGTTCAACCCTGTTATCATTACCTGCATTTATTCTCAATATTTTCGTCTTTTCCCTGTGTATTTTCATATCCAATTGCTGTGAGTATTTTCAATTTGTCCTGCATCTGATTACGGTTATGGAACAGAAGAGCCAAGTCATCAGCAAAATCCAGATCATCCAACTGCTTAGTCAGAGTCCACTGGATTCCATTTCTGTTGTCTGTAGTCGATGATCTCATAACCCAGTCTATTGCTAGTAAGAAAAGAAATGGAGACAAGAGGCATCCCTGTCGTACTCCTGTTCTTATCCCAAACGGTTCTGTAAGCTGTCCTTCGTGAAGAACTCTGCATGTCATGTCTTCATATGTTTTCTTTATTAAATTAATGATCTTCAGGGGAACTCCATAATGCCTCATCAATTTCCAAAATGATTCTCTGTCTACACTGTCAAATGCCTTTTCGTAGTCCACAAATCCGATGTATAATGGTGAATTCCATTCCAGGCTTTGTTCAACTATTATTCTCAAAGGGGCTATCTGGTCTGTACATGATCTGTTTTGTCGGAAACCTGCTTGTTCATCTCTCAGTTGCTTGTCTATGGACTCTTTTAATCTCTCAAGGATAATCCTGTTTAATACTTTTCCTGGCACTGATAATAACATTATTCCTCTATAATTTGTGCACTCTTGTAAATTTCCCTTCTTAGGTAACGT
The DNA here is from genome assembly GCA_024509875.1 of Oreohelix idahoensis. Classification (NCBI taxonomy): domain Eukaryota; kingdom Metazoa; phylum Mollusca; class Gastropoda; order Stylommatophora; family Oreohelicidae; genus Oreohelix; species Oreohelix idahoensis. The sequence goes on along the minus strand of JAMPIV010001283.1, from coordinate 366,003 downwards.
AATCAGATATCCTTCACTCCATTCTTCTGGTATCTTTTCCTTTTCCCAGACTTTACCAAGTTATTTATATAACATCTCTGTAGCCGTATCGATATCTGCTTTGATGGCCTCTGCTGGAATGCCATCAGGTCCAGCCGCTTTTCCATCTCTTAGAAGCTTTATAGCTTTCTTTATTTCTTCTTTCGTTGGTCTTTCACCATTAATTTCTAGCTCTTCTTCTGCTGGCTGGATGTCTGGGGGGTTTTGTGGAGCTGGTCTATTGAGAAGGTCACCAAAATATTCCGTCCACCTCTTCATTTGCTCCTGTATATTGCTGAGCAGTTTTTCATTCTTGTCTTTTATGAGGCAACTTGTTTGCTTGTATTTCCCTGTTAGCTTCTTTGTGCTGTTATACAGTTCTCTCATATTTCCTTTGGCTGCAGCATCTTCTGCCTCTCTTGCCAACTCCTCAATATACTTCCTCTTGTTTCTTTTGATACTTCTTTTTACTTCTTTGTTTGCTTCTGTGTACACTTCTTGAGCCTTGTCTGTGGGACTTCTGGTTTTGCTTGTGTTTAAATCTGCTTTCTTGTTTTTTCTGTCTTTTTATCTTATTGATGGTTTCTGTTGTTATCCATGCTTTTTGTTGTCTTTCCCTTTTCCCCAGTATTTCTTCACATGTCTCATTCCATACAGTTTTGATCTGCTGCCAATAGTCTTCTGTGTTCGCTACATCTTCCAGCTGTTGGAGCACTTGGAATTTGTTGGATACTGTGACCGCAAATTTGCCTCTTGTTTCTTAGATGTCCTACATTAAATTGTTGTCTATAATTTTGCATTGTTGCATATCTCTTGAGTTTCGTTTTTACTTTGGCTATCAGAAGGTGGTGGTCTGATGCCACATCTGCTCCTCTATATACTTTTACATCCTGCAATGATGATCTAAACTTCTTGTTTATGCATATATGATCAATCTGATTTTCTGTTCTATGGTCTGGTAATATCCATGTTGCTTTGTGTATTTTCTTATGTGGAAACATGCTTCCTCCTATAGCCAGTTGATTTGAAGCACAGAAGTTTGAGAATAGTTCCCCATTTTCATTCATTATTCCTAGCCCATGTTTTCCCATGACTTCTTCAAATCCGGTATTGACTGTAACTATCTTTGCATTCATGTCACCCATCAAAATCGTGATGTCTCTTCTTTTTACTTTATCCATAATTTCCTGTAGTCTAGTATAAAAAGCTTCTTTCACCGACTCTTCTTTGTCATTAGTTGGTGCATAACATTGGATGACATTTACATGTATAAATTACAATTAAAATCAATTTATTTGTATTGATTATTTGTCTCTTCTTCTGATCTTGGAATATGAAAATATTTATGTCAGATATTTACACAATGATCACAGATTACAATAATGATTACACTTATAAAATGTCACTGTGATAGAAGTTCTGGATTTCTGACTTTGATAGACTGTTATTGGTCATCACTTGACTCTCTATTCATATAAATTGCTCGCAAAGTCCATGAGCTTAGTTTACTTATCTTAAAATGTTCCTGGCTGATAGACAACGATGTCTCAGATCAGTACTTGAATGACGCAGTACACACTATGAATTATAGTCTCTTCTGAATCTCCAATTCACTGCTGGAAATCAGCACGTTCTGAGTGACCCAACTGTAGTGCTACATTTGCGCCTTTCGGCCGACACATCCAACTTCAGCACGGCATTTTTGGGACCGGGTTAGCCTTCCCTCTTCGATCCCTACTCACTCAGCCAGACTGCAGTGATGCACCCTGTTTCCAGGACCACCACTTGGAGGTGGAGTAGGGTCTTGGTCAGGTCTGGTTCGCTGACCCTGACGCAAGCAGTCTAGCTATGGATCGCTAACTGCATTTCTCATTGTTGACGCGTCTTAGGTCCCATGCATGTTTATGAGTTGTTACATGTGTAATTGTTATCTTGTCAGTATATAAATATTACACACACACACACACACACACGCACGCACGCACGCACGCACGCACGCACGCACGCACACACACACACACACACACACACACACAAAGGTATGTTTTCAGGCACTCATGAGAGATAAAGATGTAGACAACTAGACAACAGACGTGAGTGGCTTACCGGGGAATCGAACCCAGGACCTTCCGTGCAGCACCGTGCGAATCTTGTCAGTATACCAGATGTCTAATATGCAGTTATATAATAATATACATAATGATATACATTTATAGTACACCAACCAAATAATCAATACTGTGATGTCAAAGTCCCTTTTACTTATTCTGTCTTTCCAATCAGCTTTGATTAACAAATATAGGATGATCCTTCCAATATTGTTAACATGACTTATGGGTATATGGTTCGGGTTTCCACCCATCATATTAATTCTAATACATCTTCGTCCATGGTATGATCACTCATGTCAAATGAGTGTAAGCAGTTCACGTATCCTGGAATAAATTATTTAATTTTTTGGCAAATATATACATACAGCAATTCTACTCACCCCCAGGGCCTTTCAGAAAGACACTAAACTGGACTCGATTTGGTAAAAGTAGGCTGTCACTGAATACAAATTAGTAAATGAAGTCGTGAATTGCATGTGTGTGTTCCACGTTCGAAATTGCCGCCTATTTATCTCCCCTTCTCGAGCGGCCGTTGAAGTTCTGACGTCATCAAGACTTTGGCCCAAAATATTCCTGGCGTTGTCGAGTTACTTGGTCAGTTTGTGCTTTTACTATCACATATAACTTCGTCATTCTCTTCTTCCGCAACAACTGTTGCTTTCCGATTATCTCGTTTTAACAGCTGAGTTGCAGCTTTCTTTCCTTATCAATCGTTCCAAAATCCGTTCTTCCTTCAATTTACTATGATTTTTGAAACAGCACTTTGCATCATTTATCGAACTATTCGACACACTTACTAGTCCATAACTCATGAAATATAGCAGGCATTTTCTTCCTCACTATATCCATACACGCGTCTACTCTTCCTTGAAGAAATGATGAAGTAGAATTACATTCTGTATATCCGTTTATATTTAATGAATATAAAACTACACGATCCTAACACACTTTTGTTCACTACCATTCTCCCATACTAATTATGCAAATGAACCGCCGTCATCTTGCGTGAATCGTGAGCTCCTGATTGGCTGTTCTTTCTGCTCTTCCAAGAGACGAACTGAGGTATTTGTTTGCATTATGTCACAGGTTGTATGGAAAGAGGACAATTTCTACATTTCTTTCTCTGTTGCTCTCAGGCATTCCGCAACATAGAGAAGGACAAGTACACAGCTCTCATATAATCTTAATTTAGTGTTTGTGCTGTACTGTGAAAACTTCCATGTGTTGTTTAGACTAGCAAAGGCTGTTCTCGCTTTATTCATTCTGTTATTGATGTCTTTGCTTGTTCCGCCGTCTGGTGTTACTATTCATTGTAGGTATGTAAATGTGTCTGTCTGTTCCAGCTTCTGGTTCCTTATTGTTATGGGCTCCGGATTGCCCACACTGAGTGTCATGACCTCTGTCTTCTTTAGATTGAAGTTCAAACTCAACTGCTGGTCATACGTATTCAGTCTATCTGTTTTTTCTTTGTTGTGTTGATGTTATTGAGCGAGTAGTGCAATGTCATCTGCATATTCCAGATCTTCCAGTGTAGAAAACGTTGTCCATCTTATTTCTCTTGTACTACCTCTAATAATTCTGCATTAAAATTGTCGTGACCAGGAACTTTTCCATTCTTTAACCCTATGATAGCTGTGATGATTTCTTCCTTTCGTGGAATGTCTGTCTTTACATCTAGATAATTTTCAGCCTCAGGAACATTCATCTGCGTCTCCAGCATCTCCTTATTCACTGTTTCTTTGAAGCGCTCTGCCCACCTTGTTTCCTTCCCCTGTGCTGTGGTACTTAGATTTCCTATCAAACGTAATATTGTGTGCAACCCGTTTTCCACTGATAGTTTGTTATTTTACAAACTGTACTTTGTTCATTTCTCAGTGCTGCCTCTTCTGCCTGTCTTGCAAGATCATCCAGAAATGTCCTTTTGTTAGCACGGGTTTGACGTTTAACTTCCTTGTCCAGCTGACTGTACTGTTCACTATATATTGCCTTTAACCTGAGGGACTTTGATTCTAGTTCTCTTCTTTTCATTTCTTTTCTCGTCGTTATGGTGTTTAATATATCTGGTGTTATCAAATCTTCCTTTCCTGGAATCCCAAGCATGATTTGCTGCTTTCCTTAATAATTGTTGAAATGGTGTTGAATTTCTGGCCAATATCATCAGTCGCTGTCTTTTCCTGGCTATTGGCATTAGATATCGTCTCTTTATATCAACCAAAAAATCTTTTCTGGTAAGAGGGTCCTTGAGTTTGATGATGTCATAACTTTTCTGTTTTATTACAATGTGGTCAAGTTCCTGGCAACAAATAAATGTTTGAAACACAAGGTAGTCCCATAGCAGATACAGCCGCAGGGGAGTAAAGTGTTAGAGACTTCACCATACTAGGTCCAGCATAGAGAGGTGGGGTGACCAGTTCCCTTCCTCGCTGCCTTTTCCTTCCATAACGCAGTCAGGTACCCATTTACAGCAGGGTAGACTGGAGCGTGTCAGTATCGGGATTCAAACCTGGTACCTTTACCTCGAGAAACAAGCACTCTAAACACTCTGTCAATCGGACGCTCTAATATTGAGTATGAAGTCTTTAGTGCCTTCCATAACATTTCCCATCTGTCAGTGACATACACAAGAGCCTATACAAGGTGTACGAAGTTGCTAGAAATATTTGCGTTTAAAAATGTCAGTTTCATCGAATATTTTGAGAATACTCAGAAGTAGCCAGTTTGTATAAAATGTTATTATTTATTTACTTTAAATATATCTTTAGTGCGCTTGTAAAGCTAATATTAGCTGAAAACCTCTTTTTTCCAGAAATAAGTTTGCCGAATATTTAAAAAAAACACGCAGTATAGTGCTTGTGAAATTATCACCGGATATGCTAATACAATATTAAAGCGCTCTACATCAGATCGGAGTTTTAGACACAAATATGAACTCTAAGTCCTGCCAAGAACGGGTGTACAATCTTAAGGTCGTTCTCTGGCCACCACCCCCCCCCCCCTCCCCGTCCTCCTGGTTCAAATAAGGCTAATCTGCTAGCAGCATGCAATGTCAATGTCATAAACAGCCATAATATCTCCCCTTCTCTCTATGTTTTAATGACAGCATGTCCGCCACACTATGCACATTTATTTGTCCATCTTGAGCACGCCAGTTAACAAATGGTTAAGTAGGAAGTCCTAGGGAACAAGCATCAGTCCTGTAAACCAGTGGTTCTCAACGTGTGCCATATGGTCCCCCTGAGAGCCATGCCATATTTCTAGGGGGCCACAGTAAAGATGGTCAAGTACCTTTTTCTCGTTAACAGCGACTATGAAAAAAGGGGGGCCCACAGAGGTAAATGAGGCTCAGAAAGGGGGAGAGGAGGGATGAGCATAAATAAAGATTGAGAATACCTGCTGTAAACCATGATATATAAAGTTCACTGGGTTCTTCAAGCTTTATTGATGTCCACCAGAAACATCTTACAAGTGGACATTGACGATCTTATAGACCAGCACGAACGTTTTTAGGATGAAACGTATAAACTATGTAGAAATGGATTCTAGACGAAATATGTTTAACCTGTAATATGTGGACATAACTGATGTATGTGGGAGCGAGCAACACAGAAAAACTCACAGGAAAAAACACAAGCATTTATGCTGACACACACACATACGCGTGACCACACATGCATATGAGCACATATTCACGCACGGGTAAGCATACTCGTGAACATATGCATATACTGACACACAAATAGACACACATACTAGTGAACACAAGAACACGTACACAAACAAAAGGCAAATATTCTCGTGAACACATGAACACAAAAACACACGAGTGCAAAAAAGTACACACAAACTATTAAACTCAAGCACACAAGAGTATATACTGACAAATGAACACAGATCTATGATACACACACAAATATACAGACACATGCGCTTATAAACAGAAGCAGACACATATACACTGTTCTATACGCGTAAAAAATAGCACACGTACATGTGAACACAGGTACAATAGCAACACACAGACATACACTATAGAGACTCGAGCACATACGTATAAACGTAAGACCACACTGATGCGTGATGCCATATGATGATGGATGGTATCCGCATGTCTGGTTTTGTGTAGTGTGCAGATGTGTTCAGTCAAACAATGTTCATACAAAAATAACAGGGCAATCCACATAGGACGTCAGTAAACTCACGACGTATAAAGTCAATGATTCTTGTAACAGCCGTTGACGTTTTTCTTCATTATTTATTGTGGACGCCACAGTGACAAAATGGTTACGCGAATATGTAGGCACATCAAACAGTCATTATCACAGCAACATTCAATACAGCAATAGACGGTAGACAGCATTACAATGATGAGTCAGATGCATGTTATATTTCATAGTGCTGTAAATGTAGTCAGGTGAAAAACTCCATCCTTTTCTATAACAGCCAGGAGATAACCAGATGTATGAGATCAGTTCACTCTCCTTAGTCTGACTTCAGCAAGACAGACACGTCTGCCGAAGTATAAATAATGTCCTCAAAAATATCCTCTAGATAATAAAGGTTTTCCAAACCTAGTTCATTTAACAAAGTAGCAAGTAATGGTCCTTGGGACATGCATCAACCGATGCAGTACAATACAGCGACATGTGAGCTGGGAAAACATCTCGTGACGACGACTTTCGAAGACAGGCTATGAATCGAAATCGCTCACGACCCAAAATCGATAGAGTTAATGAAAAGTCAATTTACCTTGCTTTCATGAAATACACAGAAATATCACGCCTCCCGACATGTGGGAAACACTAGAGGTATTATCTCGAATAAACGAAATATCCATTAAGAGGACTACACATCCCTGACAGAACAAACAATAGCGGAGATCCCCTCTTCAACGAGGCATCTCTTTCGCCATTCCAAATCGCTCACTCCACTAGTGGTGGGCGGAAACCGATCGACCAAGAAGCAAGACAAGTCATGCGCAGTCCAGCGCAAAATGACCACAGCTCAAAACTTAACTGCATTCGATACCAACGCGAGAAGACAAATGCTTACCGAGAAAAGTGACTATAAATTTCAAGCAGTTGTTGCCCTTGCGTTATAAAATAGATATTGGAATAAAACGATGTTGCGAGAATTTATCACGCAACATATCACCACCTCCTCCCGATAAAAAAAAATGGGGAACATATTTTTTTTTTTAAATATCAAAGAGCATGCGATAAGCGGCTCAAAACGCACGAATTATGCGCTGATAATTAATTAAATTGCCTAACATGAGGCTAAATATAGAGTGTCTGGTGAGGATATACCTCAACAGAAAAATAAATATGTCTCAAAAAATATTCACATCGGGGAGGTGTCACCAACACACATCACGTTAGCATGTAAACACAATATACGTATGCAAGTTACTATAATCATCATTAAACAGCATACTCTAATATTGTCTTTAAAAATGGATGTACAAATCTGATAGGAAAATTTAAATAGTACATTCTTTGACATGTAATGACATAAGTACATAGTAAAGTTAAACTACATGACGATCCAGGACATATGCTCTGGTATTCCGAGGGTAAGTACACAATCTAGAACTCGTCATGCTTGATACTAGTAAGGTAAGTCCTCAGCTCAACAATGACATTCTGAGAAAGTACAAGCAATATAATGCTAATTAATAACTAATATGCTTCATAAGGTACAATACATTATTAATAATTGTGGCTGTTTAGTAAACTAACGGCCCTTATATTAACTACTCAGTCCTCCTCTATCATCTTAAAAAACGAACAGAAGAAGATGACAACAAAGCACGATAGTGTGTACATATAAAGTAAGTACAGATGTGCTAATCTATTGTAGAAATATAGGTGTGTTATGACTCTGTAATATATGGAAATATAGGACAGAAGTATTAGTTGGAGTCATGTGGGCATCTAGACAAAATGTCAGCCATCACATTATCCGCACCACGGATAGCTCGTACCGTGAAGTGAAAAGGTTGAAGAGCTATAGCATATCGAGTGGATCTCGAACTCTTCAAATTCTTAGTCTGAATAGCTGTAAGAGCTTTCTGATCAGTCTCTAGAATGAAATGTGCGCCCAGGAGGAATCTTTGTAGCTTTAGAATTGACCAAACCATCGCTAACAACTCACGGTCTAAAACCGAGTAGTTCCTCTCTGCCGCATTTAGTTTTCTAGAAATGTACATAACAGGATGCAGAGTATTTGCATATTCTTGCATCAGTGCTGCTCCAATCCCAGTGGATGAAGCATCACTCCGAAGAACAAAAGTCCTATCAAGAGTAGGTAATCTTAAGATGGGAGGAGAAGAAAATATATTCTTGATTTGGTCTAGTGAAGATTGGCATTCTTCAGACCAACGGACCAGATTAGGCGAACCTTTCTTCAACAATGTTGAGAGAGGTGCCATGATCGAAGATAAATTTGGAATAAATCTCCCATAAAATTGAATTAAACCTAAGAGACTCCTAACTTGTTTCTTCGTTTTAGGAACAGAGATGTTCAGTATTTTGGAAGTATTGTGGTCTTCTGTCTTCAAGAGACCATGACCAACACGATGACCCAGGAAAGAGATTTCACCAAAACCAACAAAAGCTTTAGAAGGTTTTGCTGTCAAATTATTCTCACGTAGAGTGGACAGTAAGTCATATAACCCTAAATAGTGATCTTCCCAGGTATCACTGAAGAGACAGATGTCATCTAAGTATGCGATGACATCCGAACGATGTGACAGAATTCGACGCATCATGCGAACGAAAGTGGCAGGGGCGTTCATGAGACCAAAAGGCATAACATTCCATTGAAATAGACCCCTAGGTGTAGAAAAAGCAGTAAGAGGTTTGGCATGCTCTGCTAAAGGCACTTGCCAATAACCTTTAGACAAGTCAAGTTTAGTGAAGAATCTAGAATTAGAAAGTCTAATCAGTAGATCTTCTAACAAAGGCATCGGTTCAGCATCGAACTTTGTGACCTGATTCAATTTGCGATAATCAACGCAAATTCGTATGTTCTTATCCTTCTTCCGGACAATAACCATGGAAGAAGAATATGGTGAAGTCGATGGTTCAATTATATTTAATTGAATCATTTCATCCAATTCCTTTTCCACTTGCGACTGAAAGTGTATAGGAATAGGATACGGCCTAACCCTAATTGGATTATTGTCGGTAAGAATTATGTCATGTTCTATGACATCTGTGTGTCCAGGAATGTCAGTGAGAACATCCTGAAATGTTTGTAACATCGACGAGACTTGTCGATGTTCGTCACCAGAAAGATTAGGAGAAACAGAAACGTTTTTCCAAGATTCCGTGGAATGTAATGGAACCACTGGAAGGGGAAGGTTGACATCAGAGAAGGTAGCTTCCTCATCCTGTATGACAGACAGGGATGAATAATGACCGTGAGGTGCAGGAGCATCATCCGTTGCCTGGAAAATAGGCAGCAAATAGTCCGGACGTTCGTGAAATTCCGAAAGCATGTTTATGTGGAAAGTTTTATGCTTTCCATCAATATCGACCACATAGTCAACATCGGAAATCCGAGAGACTATTGCATACGGACCTTTCCATGCAATAAGAAGTCTATTTTCCCTACTGGGGAGTAGGACGAATGCTTTGTCACCTGGACAAAGTTGTCGTAGACATCTATTCTTGTTAGCAAACTGCCTTGCCTTCTCTTTAGCAATTTCTGATGAAGCAGTTGCTAGCTTACATGCCTCAATGATCTTTTGTCTAAGAGCAATGACATACTCATATGAGGATTGAGTTTCATCGCTAATATCATCGGCAGTGATGAGATCGTGTAATAAAGACATAGGGCCGCGTGGACGCGCGCCAAAGACAAGTTCGAAGGGAGAAAATCCTGTGTGTTCATTAGGGACTTCTCTATAGGCAAAGAGAGCCGCGGGTAAAACCCTGTCCCAATCTTGAGGATGATCTTCAGTTATCTTACCAAGCAAAGTCTTGAGCGTTCTATTCAGACGCTCAACTAACCCATTAGACATAGGATGGTAGATACTACTGAGAGATCGTTCAATATGTAAGGTAGACATTACCTGTGACATAGTGTCAGATATGAGTTGAGTGCCATGGTCTGACAATATTTCTCTGGGGAACCCCAAGCGAGAAAATATCAACCAAAGAGCATCTGCGATATCTGTAGTAGATATGCTCTTAAGAGGAATAGCCTCTGGCCAACGTGTGCACATATCGACACATGTAAGGATAAACTGATGTCCTCTGGCCGACTTGACCTTAAAAGGGCCAATAATATCTATGGCCATTTTCTGAAACGGCCGAATAGGAATGTCAGCAGCCTGGATAGGCGCAGCATGTCGTGGTCCTCTAGATTTGACCTCCTGACATACCTTGCATGATCGGCAGTAAATACGAATGTCCTTATTGACAAAAGGCCAAAAGAAAGCCGCAAGGACTCTCGACTTCGTACGGGCAAAACCCATATGTCCAGCACATTGCGAGTCATGAGCATGTTGTAATATTTGCACTCTCATGCTCTTGGGAACAAGAATTTGCGAATGTGCCGACGTAGTCGAATCTTGTACCATACGTACAAGTACGCCGTTTCTCATTGCAATCCAAGATTTTCTATTTGTATCCTGATTCGGATCACCTTTCTTCGCAAGAACGAAGAATTTTTTTAAAGAAGGATCTTCTTCTTGCAATTTTATGAAAGAGTCACGAGTGATTACTAAGTGACTATCTTGGCTATCAACTTCATTATCACTATTCAGTGAAGTTTCGGGTGTTTGTAGAGCTTGTGCTCTTGTAACTACTGCATTTGTAGCTTGCATGTTATTATCTTCCCAAGCAGCAATCTGCTGTGGGGTACACTCCCTAACTCCGTGAATACGACCAATAATAAGGTCCGCAATAGGATTAGGTAAGAGACAAGCATGCACATCTCCAGTAAAGAAAGGAGTGGCAATGCGAATTACAGCAGTAGGATATTTTTCTAGAGTGCCGCCAAATGTGACACATTTAATAACCCTTCCTGTAGCACAAGATGGATCTACAAGCGATTGTCTAACACCAATAGTGGTGCATCCGGAATCGAAAAGTAGTGAGACCGGAGTATCATTAACAAGACCCTTATGTAGAATTAAAGAACCCCTCCCGTCATGCGCAACAGCAGCAGGAAGAGCGGGAAGTGGGTGACCACAACTCAAAGTAGTTATGGTACCCGGTTCGAATAAAGTACTGCATTGGGGGCATTTGTTTGCTCTCTCAAAGTCAAAAGCAGAACCAGTGACAGCGTCAAAGTTTTTACTATCAACAACATGATTACAGGCTCCCTCAGTTTCCTGTTGTACAGCATTAGCCTGCTGATATCTCTTTTTTTTGTGTTGAGATCTACCCCGACTATTATTACCTCTGAAGTTATCAGAGTTATTATTATCTCTGCAGTTATTATTGTCTCTATTGTAATTGTTATCCTGGTTCGAATTCCAGTTTCCACGATTACTATCATGTTCACATTGATGCGAACATCTATTTGTTTGGTTCTGAGGTCTTCGGCAGGAATAACCTCTATTACCATATCCTCTTTTGAAATGCTTATAATTATTAGGGTGATAGTAACGAGTACTATCAGGTTGTCTCCAATTCTTCGAAGAAGAATCACCATGAAATTGATTTCCATGATTTTGACAGAAATTACCGCTACTCTTTCTATCAAAATTTTGTTGGAATCTACGAGCAAAGTTTTGACCATACGGAGCTGCCGAAGCAACTGGTAAACCTTCTTTCACCTTAGAGTTACCCATGGTTATGTGTGGGTGCGCAGTTACGTATTGGCAACAGAAATCTTCCATTTCTTTTATTGTTTTAGGTTTACGTTCATGAAGGAAAGCAAGGAAAGACTCATTGACAGACGACATGACTTTGTCTCTAAGTATTAAGTCCATAAGTCCTTCATAAGTTTTTTCCGTCTTAGATAGTTCAACCCATCGTGAGAAAGTAATGCGTATTCTTGCAATAAACTCGGAGAATTCAACTCCATTTTCAGGTAACATGTTTTTAAATTGTAGACGATAGCCGTCTTCGTTAAGCTGATATTTCTTTAACAAAGCGGCCCTGACAACCTCATAATTGTTCTTGTCAGGTTCATCCACCATATTTAATATACTTAGAGCTTTACCTGTCAGTATCCCTGATAACTGATAAACATATTTTGCTTTGTCTATGTTATGAGCTGTACATGCTTGTTGTGGTGAATGGGGATAATATATATCTTTATAGGGGACTTAGTGTACTGACTGAGATCAGCTGTGAAGGTCTATGTATCTATTTAATATTGTGATTTATTACATAGCCTTCTTTGCTACCACATATGTCAACCTCAGTCAGACTTATTCTGGATTTGTATAATGACTGCGTGTTATGTCTAGGGTATGATAGTGATGTAATGAGAGTACACAATAATTAACAGCCAGCTAAACACCTATGGTAAGACCCACAACACTTATAACACCAAACCTCTCACAAACCTCAACAACTTTAAGAGGGACCTTAAGTAAGTCGAGTGTTAACTTTTCAAATTTATGTATTATGTATTTATAAACAGATATCCTGATCCAATGTCAAAGGAATCAGGAATCCCAATCACTATAATTATATGAAATATTTACACATTATACAAAGGGTATGTTAAAATTAACAACTGTGTCATGTAATCGCTGTGTGTGTTGTAGTCTTTGCGGAAATACTGGATGTTCAAGCTATGTGGTTGTTGCTCCTCATCACATTTCTAGTCTGTCTTTGATGGAAATAAGGTCTACACTTTCACTTTCCTATCAAGGAAACACTGTCGTGTCTCTCTGGCTTTATGTTCTTTGATTTTCAATTCTAAGAGGGGTCATAAGACTGAGCGTCACTGTTTACACCTCTTAACTTTGAGATGGCTGACAGGAACAGACTCCTATGCTCGTAAGGTCAGCATACTCTGGATTTCATCACTCTGGTCGTTCTCTTGTCCCAGGCATATATTCTCTGCCTCCGGATTGTACGATAATCTGACCAGGTGCTGCTCTAACAGTTTGAGGACCACTGTCCCTGAAACAATAAGGTGGTCATGCCCCTTCAGAACTAAGCTAGGTTATATTTCCATATTTTACGACAATACAGGACAGACAATGTTCAGCGCGGTAGGCCCACAAATATCTTCTCATGACACAGCTTTCACCAGTTTTCCTGTCCCTAATGTGTACAACGCCTCTGCACTTCCAGTATTATGTTCTTCCATACAATAATACAGGTATCACACTACCTTGCAATTCCATGTATAAGCCTAGGCATTTAACTTCCTCTGCTATAAGTTCTGTGCAGGTTGGAGCAATTTTCTAGGCTTTTCGCTACTGAACCACACACACAAAGACACAAATCATCAATGTACATTCAATTTTCATAAATATATATATTCAAAATCTGCAGCTTACCACAATTAAGAAATCTGAGAACAAATTACGTTGAATAGCAAGACCAATATGGCACACTCTCGATCTGCTGTCGTTCCAGGCTTTCAAAGAATAATTGCACTGGCTTTCAACGCATAAGTTTCTCCAATGAAGAAATATTTGAATGTGGCAGTGAACTGACGCTCTTTTTGCCAATATCGGGAGTTCTAACCAATAAGGCCCTATGTTTACAAAGTATTTGAAATTAAAAGCAGCTTTCCTATCGTGTCTCTATTAGCAACCCACTAGTACTTTTTCTCGACTAATCGTAGTTAGTCTTTCATAAAATGGTAACCAATCAAATCGATTCTAACAGTGTGGCCTCCATTCATTTTAAAAGTCTTATCTACCATGCCAAATGGAGCAACCATGACCAAGTGTTGTCAATACGACACCACTACTTTATTTTGGCTATAAGTTGTTTATTCTTTAACTAATGGTGCAACACTTACTATATTCGTTATCAGCAAATTCTACTGCATCTAACTATATAAGTTTAAATGGTCTACTCTGTCAGTGGAGAGACATGATTTCAACCTAAACTCATGTTAATATTTAACTTTTCCACTGTTTATTAAAAAAATCTGGCCGGTCATACGCATTCGTTCGTGTGTTCCAAGAAATGCATAGTTTATTTTTAGCCTAGACTGTCAGTTTGATTTCAAGCCATAGCGTAGCAAATTAATATGCAGAACGCGTTTCGACATTCATGTCTCAATGCAATGCAGTGTACGCCTTAGGAAAGCACAGTCCTATACCAGTCTTCTTCCTATGTAATTATCTATCCGTTTGGCTTTACATTTAATTATGATTTATTTATGTGGATTTAGAATGTTCCACGACAAAATCTCCCCACTTAAAACAGACATTATATGTCAGTCTATAATTCTATATACACATAGATAAATTACTATCTATGCCTTTACTCTGCCTTTGTTATCCTGGTTTTATGCAGTTGGGTCTATTCAAAGTAGGCACGACTCAAGAAATCTGCCCCAGACCTCTACAACCAAGAAGCTATTTCAATTATGTTACTGAACAGCTGCAAGTGTTACTGCTTGTCTTAATGCTGCTTAGCAACCAGTATTCACCATTTCTCTTCTCTGAGTCTGCTCAATGACATGTCCAGAGAACATTAGATGTTCCTCAAATTGTACGTTATGAGGAGATAATCTATATATGGTGATAGCAGAGTTTCCGTATGGGATCCAATAATCTCATGATCAGCCTATATAAACATTCGGAATATCCTCAACCAAAGAGGCAACTCATGGATTCATTATGTTCCTCCGAAATGTTTCTGTCCAACAATTTTCTGATCTCAGCTTATGTGGAATCTGATGGTAGCTTTTTCTCAGATCCACTTCTTTAACAATGTTACATATGGGCCTGTAATTTGGTTGACCTGTTTTCCCAGGCACCTGTCAGGTCCTTTGCACTAGAAGCACTGTTGTGATGACTTTTCTTCCTAGAATCATCATGCACAAATCTACCGCTACCAATTCTTTTCTTGGGGCTTTCTCCCCACTTAAAATTCTTGATGGGAGATTTCCTCTCTCCATCTTCTTCCTCCAGTTCACATAAGTCCGATTGAGGGATTTTCGGCTTATCCTGGGGTAAGATATCTCTTTGCACTCTCCTCATAGTGGCCATATTAAAACATTCAATTGATGATTGTCCGTGAAAGGGTGGGTCCCATTCCACTTGGTCCACTTTATTATTCTTTCTGTTGTCAGGCCTAAGTTTGCCCCGTAGCGAGTCTAGGTCCTGATTCTTCTTCCCACGAGTGGGTGTTCCCTCTGTATTTTCTGGCTCAGGTTTGCCATAATGCTTCTCTTGCATTTGGTTATTATTTTTCCATCCTGTGGAATTTTCTTTATTGCACTGGTCACAGTCATCGACAAATTTTCTTATGTCATCAACCACTCCTGGCCAGTAATAAGATATAGATGTCCTTGAACAGTTGTGACCCATTCTCAGATGTCCACCGTCTAGAACATGTGTTTGTTTCAAAATTGGTTCCCTATATTTCGAGGGCACTACCAACTGTGCACCCACGAATGATCCTGCTTTAACCGTCCGGTAAAGCATTCCATCATCTAAATAGAATTCTCCCTTCCTAGGAGGGGTATGTAGTTTTTGGAGTTTGTCAAAACACGGCTTCAGTGATCTATCTCCAGCCTGTGCCTTTCTCCACTGTTTACGAGACCCCATATTTGGTGGTCCCTCCTGCTTTCTCACAGGTAAGCTCCTTTTCACCTCTTCTGGCGTGGTATTTATTAGACTATCCTCCTCCTGTCTAGAGTTGGATCTGACCTGCAGGGTTGCCATATACACAGGTTTCCTTCTGCAATAGTCAGTATCATGATTGTCCATACGACAATTTTTACACCATCTCCTTTTTGGGTTGAAAGATTTTCTTTCATCAAATTGTGGGTTTTTATTTTTATAGTCATTTCGTGGTCTATCAAACTGTTGCTTACCTTTGTTCTGATCTCTAGGATCAAACGTATCAGAGTTTTGTGGTGCCTTAAAATAGTCTACCTGTTTCTTTTTGTTACTTGTTACCTCAGCCTGAGCTGCTTGATACCTTTCAGCTACACTCAGTAACTCACCCAGTCTTTCTGCACCTTGTTCCATGAGAAACTTTCTCAGGTCAGGAGCCATGGACTCTCTTAATTGCTCTATAAGGATCATTTCCTTAAGATCTTGGGTTTTCCCCAGAGAAGTCCATTTCTCCAAGTATGTCTCTAACCGTGCAGAGAACTGGTGATAAGTTTCACCTGACAGTAACTTAGCATTCCTAAATTTTTTCCTATAAAACTCACCATTCTTTTCGTATCTTAACAACAGAGCCTGCTTCAGCATGTCATAATTTTCTTGGTCATCCCTGCTCATTTTGGCAAAAACTTCATAAGCCGTACCACGGAGCCCTTGTGATAACTTTAAACTCCACCTTTCTCTCTCCAACCCATATGAGGTAGCTAACAATTCGTACCTACTTATATAACTCTCAATGTCATCTTCTTTTTCAACAAAGTGATCTAGATGGAAGTTCATAGCTGAGGTTGAGGCCCCCTGACTAGCCGGAGCATCAGAGGCAAAGGGACTGGCACCATTTTCAGGAGCATGGCCTTGAATTTCCAACTCCCTGAGTCGTAGCTCATGCTCCCGCTGCAATCTCCTATCCTCTGCTTCCGCAGCCAATCTTCTTTCTTCCTTTTCTGCTTCTGCAGCCAATCTTTTTTCTTCTCTTTCGGCAGCCAGTTTTCTTTCCTCTGCTGCCAATCTTTTTTCTTCTCTTTCGGCAGCCAGTTTTCTTTCCTCTGCTGCCAATCTTCTTTCTTCTGCTTCCTTTTCTGCAGCCAATTGTAATCTCTTACTTTCAGCCTCTAATGCCCTAGCTTGCTGGTCAGCCTCAATCTGTAGCTTTTTAGCCTCAGCCTCCATCTGTAACCTCTTAATTTCTTTTTCAGCCTCAATCTGTAACTGAAGTTTCTTAATCTCTCTAGCCTCTTCTACTTTCATTTTCCTTTCCTCAGCCACCCTATTTTCTTCCCTGGCAATGAACTTATCACACTCTGATGTGACATAATCAATCAGAACTTGCCCCTCCATGTTCATTTCTTTGGCCGTCTGCACAGCAGCAGATCGAAATTTTGCCAAGTCTGCCATTCCTATAATAGGTAAATTTATACAATGTCTAAGCAAACAAACTTCAATATACTAATTATCTAAGGACCACAGGCAGTGAGAGCTCAGTCTTATTTATTTTCACCCGAGGATACCTTTTAAATTCTTTATATTTCCTGAAGTGAATTACCCCAATTATATGTTAATGGAAGTTCTAGATATCCCAGGACTAGCCTACCCAATTTATGTAATGGGAGAAGTCTTAAATATCCCGGAACGAGCTAACCCAATATATGTGGTGAATGGGGATAATATATATCTTTATAGGGGACTTAGTGTACTGACTGAGATCAGCTGTGAAGGTCTATGTATCTATTTAATATTGTGATTTATTACATAGCCTTCTTTGCTACCACATATGTCAACCTCAGTCAGACTTATTCTGGATTTGTATAATGACTGCGTGTTATGTCTAGGGTATGATAGTGATGTAATGAGAGTACACAATAATTAACAGCCAGCTAAACACCTATGGTAAGACCCACAACACTTATAACACCAAACCTCTCACAAACCTCAACAACTTTAAGAGGGACCTTAAGTAAGTCGAGTGTTAACTTTTCAAATTTATGTATTATGTATTTATAAAAAGATATCCTGATCCAATGTCAAAGGAATCAGGAATCCCAATCACTATAATTATATGAAATATTTACACATTATACAAAGGGTATGTTAAAATTAACAACTGTGTCATGTAATCGCTGTGTGTGTTGTAGTCTTTGCGGAAATACTGGATGTTCAAGCTATGTGGTTGTTGCTCCTCATCACATTTCTAGTCTGTCTTTGATGGAAATAAGGTCTACACTTTCACTTTCCTATCAAGGAAACACTGTCGTGTCTCTCTGGCTTTATGTTCTTTGATTTTCAATTCTAAGAGGGGTCATAAGACTGAGCGTCACTGTTTACACCTCTTAACTTTGAGATGGCTGACAGGAACAGACTCCTATGCTCGTAAGGTCAGCATACTCTGGATTTCATCACTCTGGTCGTTCTCTTGTCCCAGGCATATATTCCCTGCCTCCGATTGTACGATAATCTGACCAGGTGCTGCTCTAACAGTTTGAGGACCACTGTCCCTGAAACAATAAGGTGGTCATGCCCCTTCAGAACTAAGCTAGGTTATATTTCCATATTTTACGACAATACAGGACAGACAATGTTCAGCGCGGTAGGCCCACAAATATCTTCTCATGACACAGCTTTCACCAGTTTTCCTGTCCCTAATGTGTACAACGCCTCTGCACTTCCAGTATTATGTTCTTCCATACAATAATACAGGTATCACACTACCTTGCAATTCCATGTATAAGCCTAGGCATTTAACTTCCTCTGCTATAAGTTCTGTGCAGGTTGGAGCAATTTTCTAGGCTTTTCGCTACTGAACCACACACACAAAGACACAAATCATCAATGTACATTCAATTTTCATAAATATATATATTCAAAATCTGCAGCTTACCACAATTAAGAAATCTGAGAACAAATTACGTTGAATAGCAAGACCAATATGGCACACTCTCGATCTGCTGTCGTTCCAGGCTTTCAAAGAATAATTGCACTGGCTTTCAACGCATAAGTTTCTCCAATGAAGAAATATTTGAATGTGGCAGTGAACTGACGCTCTTTTTGCCAATATCGGGAGTTCTAACCAATAAGGCCCTATGTTTACAAAGTATTTGAAATTAAAAGCAGCTTTCCTATCGTGTCTCTATTAGCAACCCACTAGTACTTTTTCTCGACTAATCGTAGTTAGTCTTTCATAAAATGGTAACCAATCAAATCGATTCTAACAGTGTGGCCTCCATTCATTTTAAAAGTCTTATCTACCATGCCAAATGGAGCAACCATGACCAAGTGTTGTCAATACGACACCACTACTTTATTTTGGCTATAAGTTGTTTATTCTTTAACTAATGGTGCAACACTTACTATATTCGTTATCAGCAAATTCTACTGCATCTAACTATATAAGTTTAAATGGTCTACTCTGTCAGTGGAGAGACATGATTTCAACCTAAACTCATGTTAATATTTAACTTTTCCACTGTTTATTAAAAAAATCTGGCCGGTCATACGCATTCGTTCGTGTGTTCCAAGAAATGCATAGTTTATTTTTAGCCTAGACTGTCAGTTTGATTTCAAGCCATAGCGTAGCAAATTAATATGCAGAACGCGTTTCGACATTCATGTCTCAATGCAATGCAGTGTACGCCTTAGGAAAGCACAGTCCTATACCAGTCTTCTTCCTATGTAATTATCTATCCGTTTGGCTTTACATTTAATTATGATTTATTTATGTGGATTTAGAATGTTCCACGACACTTGTTCAAATCTGTCCAGATAGAACATTATGTCATCACTGGAAGGACTAAATGTTGGTAACTTAATCTTAAAAGTATCATTATTAGCCTTACCAGAAGATGAACCCTTGTTTGAATCATTACCATTACTCATGCTCGTCAATTTCAATTTTTCCAACTCTAAAGCTAAGACCTTTTCTTCATGTTCCATTTTTGCTTTCCTCTCATCAGACTCTCTCTGTAATCTTCTTTCCTCAGCCTGAGCCTCTTTTTGAAGTCTTTCATTTTCAGCTTCTTTTTCAAGTCTTTTATTTTCAGCTTCTTTTTCAAGTCTTTTATTTTCAGCTTCTAGCTGTAGCTGGAGTTTTCTCTCCTCAGCTTCTGATTCCCTTTTTTGTTTTTCCATTTCCATTTGGAATCTTTTTTCATCCACCTGCATCTGCAGTTTCTTTTGTTCAGCTTCCATTGCTTTATCATATCGAGCAGTTGCAAATTCTTCTAACTTATCACCAGTCTTCCCAAGCAATTTACCCTGCTCAATAAAGTGCTCAAATGTAGACATGTTGTCTAACATATGAGTCCAAAACCTGAAATAATTAACTAATTTATTTCAAACCTAAGTGTAACAAGTCTTAATTAAGCACTTGTATATTCACATCACATTATATTATCCCAGTCTCTGTGGGAAACAAGTCTCCAATCAAAGAACTTGTATATGAAATATCAGCACTCAATTCTTGATCATAAGTGCACTTCTCATTCAATAGTGCACGACACTATTCATCATTCATTTATCATCAGTGTAGTAGTAACAGTGCATTAGCATAGCCCATTAACTAATTACTATAACTGTAAACAATGACTATGTAAACACATGCAGAATGTAAACATTGAAAATGTAAACAATACAAACAATGTAAACAATAACAATGTAAACAATAACAAAGATCAGCAACAATACAAAAACGTTCGCAGAAATCAACTAAAAATAAAGCAGAAATTAATGAAATATCACAAAAAATGTGACGATATCTGCGATATAATTAAACAAAATACATGACACCACAGTGTATAAACAAAAATGTTGTATGAAACTAAATTATAGACAAGAGTAGGCTAACAAATACAAACAAATCAAAACAAAACTAAAGAATGCGAAATAATAACGAAAACAATATTAAAACATGTCATCACAGCTAACATAAATAGCAACAGAAGTCGCTTAGCAAATTCCAGTATCGGAAATTTGCAAACCCTACAGAAAACGCTCACAATAGACGACCTCTATGACGTGGCATAATCTAACGGAGACACCACCCAACCGAGAACCCGCTGAAATATAAACATATAAATATACAAATAACATATAGACATATAACATATAGAATGAGATGATACACAGAAGACTCAGCAGAAGTATAAGGGCACAGTTTACATACAAACAGGCCACTTAACTTATAGGCTTCCAATCGTAGAACAGCAGAAAAACGGATGTCAATCAACGTCCTAAAGAGCGAAGCTCCAACGATGATGGCACATCTGAACTGCTTCCACTGCTAACACGATGGTACAAGAGCTTCTGAAATACTGTGTGTTGAGTTGTTTCGGCACTTGACCTTCTAATCCAAAAGTAAGTTGATGGAAATCGGTACTTGGCCTTCTTCAGAAAACAACCCGTTTCAACCGGCACTTGACCTTCACAAAAACGACAGCACTGGAACCTTGACAGCAGCAACTTGCTTGACTTGCGTAAAAGATAACAGCAGTCCGAGTTATCCGGCAACATGTAACAACGCCGGGTACTGTCAAATTCTTGTTTCCGTCAAAAAGTTGAAATTTTGACTTTTACCGGGCAACGCCGAGTACTTTGAAAATTTTGAAGATGTTGACTGTATTGAAGAATGTTAATTTCTTGAAGGATGCTGATGAATTCTTGTTGAAAATGAAGTGGGTAAGGGACCCCGTGTTTGCTGGTACCAGAATCAAACCAGCTTATGGCCACCAAATGATGCGTGATGCCATATGATGATGGATGGTATCCGCATGTCTGGTTTTGTGTAGTGTGCAGATGTGTTCAGTCAAAACAATGTTCATACAAAAATAACAGGGCAATCCACATAGGACGTCAGTAAACTCACGACGTATAAAGTCAATGATTCTTGTAACAGCCGTTGACGTTTTTCTTCATTATTTATTGTGGACGCCACAGTGACAAAATGGTTACGCGAATATGTAGGCACATCAAACAGTCATTATCACAGCAACATTCAATACAGCAATAGACGGTAGACAGCATTACAATGATGAGTCAGATGCATGTTATATTTCATAGTGCTGTAAATGTAGTCAGGTGAAAAACTCCATCCTTTTCTATAACAGCCAGGAGATAACCAGATGTATGAGATCAGTTCACTCTCCTTAGTTTGACTTCAGCAAGACAGACACGTCTGCCGAAGTATAAATAATGTCCTCAAAAATATCCTCTAGATAATAAAGGTTTTCCAAACCTAGTTCATTTAACAAAGTAGCAAGTAATGGTCCTTGGAGCATGCATCAACCGATGCAGTACAATACAGCGACATGTGAGCTGGGAAAACATCTCGTGACGACGACTTTCGAAGACAGGCTATGAATCGAAATCGCTCACGACCCAAAATCGATAGAGTTAATGAAAAGTCAATTTACCTTGCTTTCAGGAAATACACAGAAATATCACGCCTCCCGACATGTGGGAAACACTAGAGGTATTATCTCGAATAAACGAAATATCCATTAAGAGGACTACACATCCCTGACAGAACAAAAAATAGCGGAGATCCCCTCTTCAACGAGGCATCTCTTTCGCCATTCAAATCGCTCACTCCACTAGTGGTGGGCGGAAACCGATCGACCAAAAAACAAGACCAGTCATGCGCAGTCCAGCGCAAAAAGACCACAGCTCAAAACTTAACTGCATTCAATACCAACGCGAGAAGACAAATGCTTACCGAGAAAAGTGACTATAAATTTCAAGCAGTTGTTGCCCTTGCGTTATAAAATAGATATTGTAATAAAACGATGTTGCGAGAATTTATCACGCAACACACACAGATACACAGCACAATACTCATAAAAACACACACATATACGCACGAATACATACCCTCGCAAACATAGGCATATACACAGGCACATACACTCGACAACACAGACATGCAAAGGCGTATATACTGGAAAAAATAAGCACGTACGCACACATACACGAGTACAAGTGGTCGAAAACACAGGCATGCTACACGCATATATAGAGGCGCATATACTCTTATGCAAACACACATACACATATAGACTACATGCGTATAGGTGCATAGGCATACACAGAAATACGTTTCACATTTATACGTCAAGCATACACAGAGACACACGCACATACATACTAGTAAATCATGTACACTGTTGCTCTCCGCTTCAGTCATACAACAACAAAAAATAAGAAAGTAGAATTCGCAACATGACCAGGCATGGAAATAAAATATTTATCCCACTCCGTTCGGACACCACTTCTGCTGAGCCACTAGCCCGTAAGAGATTGTAAAAGCTGGAGAAGCGAGACACGTTTTTCACACACAGACACTTTCACTGAGCCAACAAGAGATGTGAGAGCCAGAGATGTTCTCGTATTTGTTCTGCCTCAGTCAACAACGCTTAACCTATTTCTTCCACGTAACACGTAAGCAGAGAGCATAATTATCTCCTCTTTTAGCAGATATGTTCAGAAAGTGTGGAGTGATGATAAAAAAAAAAAAGAAAATTACAAAATTAAAAACAAAAAAAATACTGAACTCTCAGAAGTCAAACAGTAGTGCAATTACAATTTCTCTGACCAGTATTGTTTCCAGAATTTCAAATTCGTTAAAAAACAAAACCAAACAAACAAATAAATTGACTGATAACATTAGAGGCGCGCAGATATACCGTAGACAGCAAGCGCGCTAATCGACTTTTTAAAACAGTTGAGTTATCAACAACAATGATGTACGTCAAGCAATCAACAGCTGCGCATTTGGTAATGTGACGTTCTTTTCTGTCTTGTAACACACAGTCTTGTAACACACTGTCTTGTAACACACTCAAATATATTTTTCTATGAATAAAGGTTAGGGTATGCCGGGCTAAAAGGAAAGGTGAAGTATGAGGCAGCCAGTTCAAGAATAAAAGGATAGTTTTTTGTTTTTTTTAACGAAAGAAGACAATTAAAGCAAACGGAATCTTATCTTTTAGAATATTCATAACCTTATGGAAATCATACCATTGATACTGCCCAATTGTGTGCAGAACTTAATACTGGCAATCGCTAATGTACAACCTGGCATACGATATCAAGTTTTTCTTCAAGAAATGTAGAATGTGACAAGGAGGGGAGGGAACAGAAAAAAGGATTACTTAACGGAGATGACGTTGTTATGTAGATGGAAGACCTCGTCATTGTGCGGCCGCTAAGATCTGTCCAGCGCACCTTCCTGTACTAATATTTATCAAGTTTCTCTTCTCTCTTAAGAGCCAATTTAAACGCCATGTGTAATCTGATCTTCGGCGTTGCTACCTGGAACAGAAAATGTATTGGCTCTTCAACTCAACTTCTTGTAGACTGTCGTCTTTATCGAGACATTCTGGTGCTTCTCTCTAAGCTGCATTAACACGATTATTACATCCGTGCACCCGCTTCTCTGTTTTAATCCAATCTGTGCTGGCTCATGTCGTACTGGTCTTACTATTGTTCTCATTCGTTTTTCTATAACCGTTGAAAGTCCGATTGACAGAGTGGTTAGAGCGCTGGCCTTTCGTGGCAAAGGTACCGGGTTGAAAACACCATGGCGTTGCAATCCCGTCTACCAAGTCTGCTCTTAAGTTAGGGAACGAACGAACGAACGAAAGAACTTTATTTTTAAAGGATTAAGAATTGGGTTTGCAGGCCCATGTGACATTCTGCCCTTGCTCTCTCTCTCTCTCTCTCTCTCTCATCATGCATACTGTATGTTTTCATCCTCACATTTACTTTAAGCATTATGTAGGCATTTATCATTATAAGGAACATAATATCAATAATTGCAGTATACAATCGTAATCAAAGTATGTTTTTAAAATAAATAAAAAAACCCAAAACGAATTAATTAAATAAATAAATAAAGTAACAAAAAAAAAAAAAAAAAAAACAAGAAGGAATTTTAAAAAAAGACAAAAAAAAACAAAACTCTTCATACAGTAATTAAGACAATGATTTGAGACATAATCAGATTAGAATGGCGTGTTGTAAAAACTTGTGAAATATTCAAACAGTCTGCTATTGAATGACTAAGGACTTTGTGCGTTTTCCTGTTTACTAGATCTAGTTTTTTTTTTCTTTTCTCTTTCTACCTCTTCTCTCTCCATTTCTATATATATATATATATATTTTAAATATAAATTACTTTTCCCTCCCTCGGTTGTCCTGCCTTGTTTTCATTAATTTTTATTTATGCTTTTAATGTACTTTTCACTTCCGGTTTCCGGTTCAGTAGCGGACATTTTTGCTCCAACATGTGACACATATTAGTGAGTATTTTTCTCTTATTTCTATAGTTTCATGTTCTCCACTTAGTTTTCACTTTCTCTCCTTTATGTCTTTTGTTTGTCTGTCCCTGACGAAGGCCTTGTGGCCGCAACATAGGTTTTTCCTTGTCTTTTCTCTTAGTAAGACGTATTACTTTTTGTGTTTTTGTTTGTTTTTTTTCCCTGCAGAGTATTCGTGTAATTGCCATACAACTTAGAAAAGCAAGGCTTTAGGGTTTTGTCATACCTTTGTGCCTTCTTCAGCTCCGAAATATTCGGGCCGGTGAGAGAGTGGAGCTCAGGGGCCGCTTGGGCGTTTCCTGTGTTCTCTCTCTCTCTCTTGTGTCGGCCTGGAGTCACGTAATGCATCTCTAAGAAAAACATATTTCCTCCCTAAAACGAGAGGATAAACTAACTCGTCTACTACTGCGGCATTGATTTTTCCCCGCACATATAGTGTTGAAACACCTATCTCCGCAACTAGAAGAACCATAGGCTCTATGCTCTTCCGGGGCCCCTGTATTTCTACAGTTTCACCAGTGTATTGGTAGGCTTTCACCAAAGGTAGGGAAACTAGAGCTGAATATTCCAAGCCCGTATCATTTAAGCACCGTATGGTGTGGTTGCCAACGGTTACTTGCTCGGTATTAAAGGGGTGGCTGGGGTTCTGTTCATATGCCTGGGGGTCATGGTTTCCTTTAGACCCAGTGATCAGGCATGCGACATTATAAGAGCCAGTCTTCGGTCACTTACAATCCGATGAAAAATGCCTTATACCATCGCCTTTCAGTTCCCTGGGCTGAAGAGCTCTGTTTCTGCCTATGGTGGTTGTGATAAGAGGTTTTGAGGGTAGTAAAATTTAAAAGTTAACAAGGTGAGGTCAAGCTATGTAAGTACCCTGAATCAGAAAGATGATGATGATGTATTTCTCAGGGGTCCCTATCCGCTACCTCTTCTGATCTCACCCAGTGTATATTTATCTCTGTAGTGTTATGTAGATGGCAAGTGTCTAGGGTATGTATGTAGTTAATGTGAGGAATGAATACATATAAACAGAACTGTAATTCAACAAAATGTAAGTAAGTAAGACTGGTGGGAACGTTTTGGTATATATATATGGGAATAAATATACAATTTATTGTCCCGAACCTCAATCTTCTGGAACAGGACTTGTCAAAATCATAAAATGTTTATTTACATGTTTTAAATAAATAAGATGGAACTCTGTCCATGAAGTGTAACAAATTAAGATTGTCACTAAAATGAGTACCCCACTGTCTGATTTTCAATGCTTAGTATAACACTAGTCAGTTATTTGAGGGTTTGTTTTTTTCATCATTCCCCAGGAAATTCTTTTTTGTTGTGGTGGTTTAAATTGAGAGGAACTGTCATGTGCCCGTAGTGAGGGACTTATCTATTAAGCCGGTCTGATGCTATGGGCTCCAGACTATGTATATGGTCACTCAGATGGTGTTGCTTTCTGGATGAAGATATGGCCTGTAGCTCAAAGTATATTGTGAGCCTTCACTGCCCACAATTTCTGTCTTCTCCAGGTTGTCTGCCACGCTATTTTACTGGTAATACAACCCTGAAATGAGAAGGAAAGTTTCCTCCCCTTTATAGCCTGTCTATAACAATTCCACAACTAATTAAGGGTAATCTTACCTGGGGTCAGCCATGTGTGCTGACCATATGCACAAAACCCTATATTTCCTTGATTACACTCAGTCCTGTGTTTTCATTCTTTTTTTTTCATATGGCATTAAAGCCACTATTCCTTTAGCATTGCTTGTCTTCCACATAATCAGCAGGTGTGTACAAATATCTCTTGTGACCTGTTAATGACTTATTTCAAACATTCTATGTATAGTGTCACATGTTATTTGAACATTGTGTCACTCCTGAAACCACTACCAATTTATTTTCTCCTGGACTTACAGTCGCAAAATTTTATGGCAAACTTACAAACACATTTATTTTCACTTCCCAATGGAATATCAATTTTATTACCACGGCACTATGGCACAAATTTTGTAAGGCCAATAGCAAAATCCTTTTTACACATTTCACTCCGAAAAAGACTGCATTCCTACCTAGGTCGTCGTAACCTGAACCATCTCCCAATTAGCAGTATCGAAATAAAATGTATCGGCATACACATATAGCCTGATACTTGCAAAGGAAATATACAAATAAAAGCATCTATCTTACCTCAAGTAAAGAATAATAACACATGCACAAAGTTGACTAGCAGTAAATGGGTTTTCTAACTGCTTTCTTGTCCAGACGGCAAAAGCTTGGTCACAATGCTTTCCCGCTGATCTCAACTTGCGATGGCTTTCAAATTCAAATGGCCTGATCTTACAAGGAAGTGTTAATTTTTATTACCCTACCCTCTATCCAATCAAAAAGCGAGTCAAAATTTTAACTATTTTTGGACTATAAACTTTGAGCACTCGTAAGTGTGTTCGTTCGTCTGATTATCTTTGTGTATTTTATATCTCCGTTATTTAATGACCGATTTCCAATATTAAAAGTGATAATTACACGGTCAACTGACCTCTATCGTTATATTTACTTTTCCTTTGTTTATTCCTTAACAGTTTCATCTGGGTAATGTTTTTGTAATTAATTGTAGTTCTAACCTGATCTAAAATATCAGTAAATTAAATTTTTCTAAGTCAAGATAATTTTATTAAGTGGGAATCTTTAGGTTAATATATTAATCAATATCAGCGCAATAATTCAAGATATCCCTTTCTTTCTAACTCCCTTTAGTTATCGTGAAATAAATTATTTAATTTTTGTCAAAAACACAAAATCGGCATTTTTGCCACTACAACCAAGATTTCTTGTCTCTACTAAAAACGAGGTAACAATTTGATTGGTTGTTAATTTTGACTACGTCCGTTAATCAATATTGGGAGAGGTAGTGTATTTTTTGGGGGTAGTAACTTTAAACGGGTGGTAGTAGAAAAATTCAAATTTTCTAGTTAAATTTTTAGCGGTACCTTTGATTGTGCCATTCAGACAAATTCAAATATAGTTATTTATAGACTGTAAAAATGCGTTAACTAGGTTATTAAGCGGGAAATTATTTGCGTGGGGTACACAGATCCATTTCACTACAGTGGTCCTGTTGTTGTTGTGGTTGCTGTTGTTGGGCTGTTTTGTGTGAGGTGTTGGTCGTACTCTTGGATTCAGGGAAGGGGCGCTCCTCTGATGTGGGCGCTTCTGACTAGGCGCTCTGGTACCGATCAGCAAACAGTATTATCTGATCAAGAGTTTCGGCCCCGTTCTTCGCTAAGAACCGTCTCATGTCAGGGGTGAGTGAGTCCTTGAACTGCTCCATGATTATCATCTCTTGTAATCCTTCGTATGATTCGTCGAAGGCACTGAGGGATCTGCACTTCTCCAAATACATTGCCAGACGTGTAGCAAACTGCTTATAAGACTCGTCTTTCTGCCTCTTGGCTTCCCGGAACTTGCTTTGGAAAGTTTATGCATTGAGCTGAAAACGTTGAAGCAAGTCATAATTGTTGTTGTCTTCCAGGGCCATTTTGAGGAAGACATCGTACGCAGGTCCTCGCAGGCTCTGAGATAACTTCATGTTGAATCTCTCCCTGTCTAATCCATAGGTGGCAGATAAAGACTCAAACCTAGCAAGACAGATGTCTGTTTCCTCAGAAGCCTCTGAGTAGACATCTAACTGAAAAGAGCCAGCGCTCGGAACTACCGTGTGAGAGATATCTCTCCCCCCCAATACCTTGGGAACTCCCCGATCCATTAGTGCTAGAGCTAGATTCGATTCTTCTTCTTTCAATTTCTAGTTCTTTACGTCTGAGTGCGTGGGCTCTGTCGACCTGTTCCTTCCTTTCTGCTCTTCTTTGCACGATAAACCCATCTCTTTAGCAATACCTAGGTAAAAGGTGTAGAGGGTTTGTGGTTCAGCCATGCAGTGCTAGGAGTCTATTTACAGGCTACACGAAAATTGCTATTGCTACTCATCTAAAATAAAATTAGCCGCTCTAAGTTCAAAATACTAGATGACAAAAATTATCAAATCCACAACAACGACAACAACAAACTTTAGGCTTCAGCAATGGGCAATTTTTTTTTCCTCTTTCAATTATTTTTAGAGAAGTTTTTGATTATATCAATTATTAACTTTACTCTTAAAATATTTCGCCTTATTTATTTATTGCAAGACGTATGAGCAGATCTATCTAAACTAATAACTAACAATACGCTTTCAGTAAATGTAATATGTCGTGTTAGATTTCTAGGGAAATTACCCTTCAGTTTTCTTAATCAAACCGAGGTCCGCAATTGTGATTTATCACACTTGCGTGTCAGAGTTCAATCACCGGACTTGCTACCCAATTGTCACGGTTTTGCCTCCCCTTTGCTCTGCAGTAGTGGTCCACCAGTGGCCAAAACTCAACAGTATCTAAAATGGGTCATCAAAGGTGTCAACCTTTGCGCAAGATTATTTTTAGCAGAGTTGTAGATAGAAGGATAATGACGCTTCTATCTCATTATATCTTCACAAAATAATTCAGAAGTCAAGAACAGTGCTGTATAGGGCAGAGCACTATTAACTTATATCTGATCCGGCACCTTTTGTGAAGTTTTAAACATTGGTTTGGCTTGTTCAAGTTCCAGCTGAGTTAATTCAGTGAAATTCCCTTTACAGTTAATTTTGGCTCTATGGCTGTAAATATATACATATGTATACCATCTGGTCGATCATACATGCGCTTTCTTATCTATAAGAACTGAATCGACTATGATTGTTTTGTTTTAAAATAACACGTAACAAATTTAATAATCAATTAGTTTTAACAGGTTAAAATAACGATGGAATGATGGTGAATTTTAGATGTATATAACATTGTATTTCCTTTAACAAGAACTTAGCTGGTCTAAGTGAGTCCTGCAGCAGTGGTTTCGTTAATTCATTTGTGATGAGGGCACTTCTTCACACAACTCGTCCAATGTAGGCGGTTAGTGTTGAATCCCTGCTCTTGACTCAGAAATAGTGGCGAAGAAACTTTAGCCTTGCAGCTTCGTACCACGAACAGTCTGTGCAAGGAGTCTGTTTACAGGCTACACGAAAATTGCAATTGCTACTCAACTAAAATATGTGCGAGGAGTGCAGTGTCATCTGCATATTCCAGGTCTTCCAGTGTAGAAAACGTTGTCCATCTAATTCGTCTTGGAGTGTCCTCTGTTGTCTGGCGCATCACCCAATCTATGGCTATCAAAATTAATGTTGTTGATAAGGGGCATCCCTGTCGTACTCCTGTTTTCACTTCGAAAGTTAGATTATTCAGTCCAACACTACATGTAAAGTTAGAATAGAGGATTTTTTATGATGGAAACAATGCAGCTGGGAATTCCATAAGCCCTCAGTATTTTCCATAGGATGTCCCTGTGTATGCTGTCAAAAGCCTTTTCAAAATCAACAAAGTTAATGTATAGTTGTCTCTGCCATTCTGTACACTGCTCTATAATGTTCATGAGGGTGAATATATGATCTGCACATCTTCTGTTCTTTCTAAAAACCCGCTTGTTCTTTTCTCTGTTTATGGTCAACTGCTTTTGAAATTCTCTGGATGATTATCCTGTCTAGTATTTTACTGGGAACTGAGAGGAGAGTAATTCCTCTCCAGTTTTTGCAGTCTGCAAGGTTCCCCTTCTTGGGCAATTTGACAATTATTCCTTTACTCCACTCTGTTGGTGTTGTCTCAGTTTCCCAGACTTGTGCAAATAGTGGTTCTAATAGTTCTGCTGCGAGTTAATGGTCTGCCTTGAATAATTCAGCATTTAGATTGTCGTGACCAGGCGATTTTCCATTTTTGTACCCTTTGATAGCTGTGATGATTTCTTCTCTTCTTAGAATGTCTGTATTTACGTCTAGGTCACATTCATCCTCAGGAACATTCAGCTTAATCTTTGGTGGTTCCTTATTCAGTGTTTCTCTGAAGTGCTCTGCCCATCTTGTTTCGTGCCCCTGTGCTGTGGTGATGAGATTTCCTTGCTTGTCTCTTACGAACGTTATGTTGTTTGCACCTCGTTGTCCGCTGCTAGTTTTAGTTATTTTATAAACTGTGCTTTGTTAATTTCTCAGTGCTGCCTCTTGTGCCTGTCTTGCAAGGTCATCCAGAAATTTCCTTTTGGTAGCACGGGTTTGACGTTTTACTTCCTTGTCCAGCTGATTGTACTGTTCACTACATATTTCCTTTAACCTGGGAGACTTAGCTTCTGTTTTCTTTCTTTTCATCTCCTTTCTCTTCGCTATGGTGTTTAGCGTTTCTAGTGTTATCCAATCTTGGCTATTTCTTTCCTGGAATCCCACTTGCTGCTTTCCTTGTATATTGTTGAGATAGTGTAGAATTTCTGGTCGACATCATCGGTCTCTGTTCTTTCTTGGCTTTTGGCAATCTGATATCGTCTCTTTACGTCAATCACAAAAGCTTTTCTGATGAGTGGGTCCTTAAGTTTCGTGATGTTATATTTTTTTCTGTTTGACTGCAACTGGTCCAGCAGCTCTGAGTTTCACCTTCAGTCTTGCTACAACTAGGTGATGTTCACTTCCCACATCTGCGCCTCTCCTTACTTTCACGTCTTGTAATGCATGTCTCCATCTGCCACTGATCATTATGTGATCTATCTGGTTTCTGTCCCGTCCGTTTGGTGATTCCCACGTTAACTTGTGCACTTCTTTGTGTGGAAAAAGTGTTCCTCCAATGACCAGGTTGTTAATACTGCAGGAGCTTATTAATTTGTCCCCATTCTCATATACTGTTTCACTGCCGCATTTCCCCATTACTCTTTCTTTATAATTATTGTGTGTTCCAACTTTCGCATTGAGGTCTCCCATTACTATAATAAGATCGTACCTCTGTGCAGTTTCCATTTCGGTTTGTACCTGTTGATAGAATTCATCCTTGACCTCTTCATCGCTGTCGTTTGTTGGTGCATAGCATTGTATAATTGTGGTGTTGGTAAATCTCCCTCTCAGTCTTGTTCTTATCAGTCTGTTGTTGATGGGTTTCCATTCCAATAAAGACCTTTCCATTCCTTTCTTCAGGATAATGGCTACACCTTCGTTGTGCTGACCATCCTCTCTACCAGAGTAAAGTACTGTTTCCTCTGTAGCTGTTTTTATTCTCCCCGTCCCGGTCCATCTGCTCTCACTTATTCCCAGGGTATGTAATTTGTAGCTCCTCATCTCTGCTGTGATCTCTCAGCTTTCCTGCCTCATTCATAGTTCTGACGTTCCAAAATCCAATTCTAGTTTCGTGGTTAGCGGTCGAGGCATCGGTTATCATGCCAATGGCTTCCTTTCGGCTTTCACCACTGATAGTCATACGAGCCTGAGAGTTTCCTTTTGTTGCCGTTTCCGTAACATGTGTTATTTTTTCCATAGACAGGGGTGTCGGCCCTGCGCTAAAACCCCCAACCTGGAGGAGCAGGGTACCAGCTTTTGTCTGACCCCTACCCACGCAGACCAGTCCAGCTTGGTTGAACCTACCAGAAGTAAAACTCGCTCTGGCATAGCTCTGGGGGTTGTCAGGGTACAAAAGCTGCCATACCGCTACAAAGTATAGGTACCATTGATGGCAGATAACTCAACTATGTCCTATGATATCAATGTTTCTTGGCTCGCTTCTGCTCATTTGGTCCTGTAGTTTTCGTGATCTTCGACAACAGATCTGTCGGTAATTTTGGCTTATCCGTTTTAGGCGGATAATCGGCCCTTTTTGTGTTAAAAAAAATAATTAATTATTAAAATAGACTGTACGGAAAATTAAGTATATGATTTAATAAGCATCATCAGATACGAGCTGCGAGATCTACACTTAACAAAATAAGCTACAGGTTTGTCAAGCCTGTTTAGAAATATTCTCTTGTATGAAGCGGCACAGAAAATGAATTTAAAAAACAAAAATAACATTTTCATATAACGTGAAGGAGAGTTGTAATATTAAAATTAGGAATAGATTAATAACGTAGAAAGACATGGTAGGAAACAGGGAAATCCAATAACAATCCAATAGAGGAAATCAGTCTGTATAGACGGACAAGACAAACAGTTGAGTAGACATACAGAGAACTGGTAGACCCATGGTGTACAGAGACGGTGACGACAAAAGTTCAAAGTACAGGAAAGATAAAATGGAAGATAGATAGAGGCCAGGAAGTGAGTGAGAAAGGATATTTGGTTAATTAGAAAATAAAGCGAAAGAATGATAACAGGATGTAAAATAAGATGTTGTAGAGGATTGATCACATACCAGGACAGAAAATACTGAATAAATGAATTACAGACAAAAGGAACTATTATCTTTCAAGAGCTTCAAATAAAGGTCGTCCATAGCAGATACTGCCGTAGAAAAGTGAAGTGTTAGAGACTTCACCAAACTATGTCCAGTATCGAGAAGTTGCCTTCCTCGCTGCCTTTTCCTTCCTAACTCAAAAAGTAAAGTTAGGTATCGTGATTCGAACCCGGCACCTTTGATGCGAGAGACCAGCGCTCTAACCACTCTACCACTCGCACGCTAGCTATAGAAGTACCGGTAAGTAGTAGCACAGAGTAAAATCTCGTAACGTAGGGGATTGGAAGTCAAAATTGGGAGACCTATACTCAAAAATATGGCCACAAATATCGCCACAAATATTACCCTGCACCGTGAGGTTGGAGATCCAGTAAAGCCAGATTTCCGTTGCGGACGGCACTCATGAACTGATCTGATAACCATGAGTGGACGCGAGCGTGATTGCAGATCGGGTAAATCATAATTGTAGGATGCTAAATGCCCTTCCTCTACGTAGGACAGGTTTAAAGTGCACGGTATGAGTGGGAGGATGTGATAAGGTCGTGTACAAATATCTGAGAGCAACAAAGATGTATCGCACTGACAACAGATGCCAGATTGGGAAATGCCATGGACATATGTATTTATTCTTTACGTGCCATGCCTAAAGATGTAGCCGATCGTGACTTTCAACAACTTTTGTACATACAAAGACAATTGAGATATTTGGGCATAAAGTTTTAGTCGTATATCACCATACTCTACCAGGTTCAGCCTGTTTCTTTGCTTTAATAAAACTGCAGATGCATGGCTAGACTCAGTTTCGACTATGTACTAACTTTGGAATGTAAGGTTTAACATCTCAAATGCTGTACAAATCTTGGAGTATTTTGTAGCTGTATTTACATTGCTTCAAAAGTTACTGAGGCTTTTACTTTTTAACAATGATTTAGCTTCGAGATCCCCATACTCACATATCACTTGTATGTGAGATTCAATGACTGCATTTTCTATTTCTACATTAAACGGTATAACACTGGAGTCAGGTACATGCATTTTCTCCAGGTCCTCGAAACGTACTTGAAAGTCTTCCCTTAATTTTTTTTCTAGTTGATTTACGGCAAGATATGAAACAAACATTTAACTGCCCACAAGAACACTTTCTTACATGATTGTCAACTTTCGAAAAGTATAATCCTCCCCCAATCGACCCTCAGGGGCTTTTCGACCTCTTGGAAGTCCATATCGACCACTTTAGATACCTCTGGTCTAATTCATAAGGCTGTCTTTTCTAGCACTAATAACATGTCTTCCTTTATCTATGACCTTATCGTAAACAGGTTCTTAAAAGAGTTGTTTAGTTCAGTACAAATTCAGCTCTTCATGATAGAGATTAACAGTTACCTCTAAACATGTATATTGAAAAAAATGGAACTCTGGTGAAATACAAACTAAATACAAAAAAGACATACAGTGAAATCATGTAATTAGATAACTAATATAAAGCAGGTTCTAGGTTTAGGACCTGTATGCAGTTTGACTCAAATTACGTGTTATTTTTAATGAAATGACTTAAGAGACAATCACACGCGGAAAAGAACCACTACCTTGGTTCATCTAGCTTAAAATCACCTGGCCTCCCCTTTTAATTGGTATAGACCAGATCTTGTTCCATATTACGTCTAAAAAAATAATTTGATAGAAACGTCTTGATATTTTTGTCTCTCATGTCATTAAGATGGAGGATATTTTAAATAAAAACTTGTTCAAAGCTAATCTATACGTTAAATTTCATAAATGTAATTTCCAAACATTTTCGCGGACCACAAGAGCAACCTGTTGTATATCACCTGAGACAGCGTGCCACGTGTTGACACGTGCTGTAGTACACTCTTACTGTCAGATTCAAGGATAAAATAATGCACTTCTCAGAATGGACCCATATTCTATTTCTGAAATCATTAAGTAGAAGGGCTCTTCTTATTTTGCCATTGGGGGTTTATTTAATTGTTTAGTGTCAATCTTTGAAATATTCTTTATACACATCGGGGCACGCACGCACGCACACGCACACACACACACACACACACACACACACACACGCGCGCGCGCGCGCACGCACGCACGCACGCACAGAGAGAGAGAGAGAGAGAGAGAGAGAGAGAGAGAGAATGACATTAAAGCAAGAATAGTGTATGACAGACATAGAAGCAGGAGAATGTTTAGTGTTTTAATTGGAGAACCATATATGGGATAATTCAAACTTGGTGTAGCAGTAACCATATGAGTCAACACTGCTGGCTCTTTTCACTGCTCTCCTGCTAGCGGCAAAGCATGGCCGTTTGCTGAACGCCTTCGTTCCCGTTGCTACCGTCTCACCAAGGTGATTTGTTGACTTTCTTTGACGAGGGTCCAGCACCTTGAAATCAAATAAATCCACTTGCTCGTTCCAGCAATAGTTCTTTTTACTTATTCACGTTAATTTTTTTTTGTTCATTTATCCTGTTAAATGGCTTAGCACATTCACATGTTGAAATAGTAATAGTTTCAAAATTAGAATAAGTGGTTTTAAATCCCTGGTTGCATCATTGATGTGAATTTATTCAAGAAATGCAGTCATGTATTATATAATAGCCCCCTTCAGTCATAACTGACTATGGGAATGCACCCCTGAGGTGACAGCCCTCAGCTGTTTATTTTCCTGATGTTTTCTCCTCTCTTCTGCTTTTTGTGTGAGTTTCTTTTCGCCCAATCTGAGGTGGCGACGTAAATAGCATCGCCACTTGGTGCGATCGGCAGCTTCATCCACCCACGTTGCTGGATTTATGTCCAGCGCCCTCATATCTCTCTTGCACACATCTTTGAACCTCAGCTGCGGTCGCCCAACTGTTCTTTTGCCATCTGCTAGTTGTCTGTTTATATATATATATATATATATATATATATATATATATATATATATATATATATATATATATATATATATATATATATATATATATATATATATATATATATATACAGTAGAACTCCATTTATCCGAACCCCAATTATCCGAACATCCAATTATCCGAACACTTTTTCCAGAAAAAAAAAAAAATCAGTCTCCACCAGTCACGTTAGACTACAGTTCTGAATCTTTTGATGCGGCAAGCTTCAAATGTGTGCGAACAATTTGTAGACAATGAGATGGGCTAATGGACGGTCGCTTACGTACATGAAGTCAGTTAGATCATAAAGTCCGTTAATATCTGGTTTACCAATCCAGTGTACGTGTGAGTTCTAGGCAGAACACTGGCTAAACAGACAGTTCAACTTAAAATAATTGTGTCTGCTACTACAGCAGAATAATTTTGGTGTACACGCATTTCTCTGTGCGACCTGGCATCTTCCAGTAGGCCTAAAGCATATAAAAGGAACCGCAATGTTTTGTCAATTGAAACGAAAACAGAAATTATCAAGAGACTAGGAAAAGGTGAAACTGTGTCTTCATTTGCGAGGATTTTCAATGTTGAGAAAGCTACCGTCTCTGACATCAAAAGTAACAAGGATAAAATTATGAGTTTTGCATCGAAATTGGATAGTGAAAATGGGTCGAAGAAACATAAAACCATGAGAAATGCGAAAGATTTGAAATTGGAAGAGGCTTTGTATATATGGTTTGTGCAAAGAAGAAGCAAAGGGGAACCTATCTCTGGCTCTCTATTGTGTGAAAAGGCACTTCAGTTCAACAGTCAACTTGACGGTCCTCCTGACTTTAAGGCTAGCCAGGGATGGTTAAGAAACTTTAAATCTCGTCATGGCATACGAGAATTGGAGATTCAAGGGGAATCTTCATCTAGCGATGCAACTGCCGCTGAAAATTTTAAAGAAACATTCTTGGCTTTTTTGGAAGAAGAAGGTTATTTACTCGATGATGTGTATAATGCCGATGAGACTGGCTTATACTGGAAATCATTGCCTCAAAAATCACTTGCATCTCAGCGCGAAGCAGCTGCCCCTGGGTTTAAAAAGTGCAAAGAGAGAGTAACAATTTTGGTAGCCGCGAATGCCAGTGGAAGTCATCGTTTACTGGTGCTAATGATCGGCAAAGCCAAAAAAACACGTTGTTTAAAGAATGTGACATGTCTCCCATTGTGCTACAAAGCACAGAAGAGTGCTTGGATGAATAGTGAAATATTTCTTGATTGGTATACAAATCAGTTCATCCCAAATGTGAAGAGGTTGAAAGAACAAGAAAAGAAAACTGGAAAAGTAATTCTTCTACTGGACAATGCACCATCTCATCCAGAGACGGA
Source organism: Oreohelix idahoensis (assembly GCA_024509875.1). NCBI lineage: Eukaryota > Metazoa > Mollusca > Gastropoda > Stylommatophora > Oreohelicidae > Oreohelix > Oreohelix idahoensis. The sequence goes on along the minus strand of JAMPIV010001283.1, from coordinate 328,194 downwards.
TACATTGAATGCAGTTGATGCAAATTTTAAAGTAATTTTTCTGCTTCCCAATGTAACAGCACTGATTCAACCAATGGATCAGGGTGTTATAGCAAAGCTTAAAAAGATGTACAAGAAGGAAGTCCTGCGTCGTTTATTGTTGGCTGAAGATGAAGAAAGTGTGGTGGCGTTTTCAAAAAAAGCTTAATCTCAAAGACTGCTGCTATATGTAAGCTGATGCTTGGACCACCCTGTCACAAGATAATCTCAACAAGGCTTGGAATAGATTGCTTGGGAAAAAAGGAGGAAATGAAACTACTGCAGTGGACACAAATGATGATTGTATAAATGAAGTTGTGGAACTGTTTCAAGCAATGCCCGGATTTTCGGACTGTGACAAAGATGATGCACACATGTGGCTAGAAGATGATAATGATTCTGGTTTTCAGTTTTTGAATGACGAAGAAATTTTGTCTTTTGTGCAAGAAGAAAACCAAATACATGTAGTGACCGATGATGAAAACTCCTCAGAAGTACATGATGTACTTGTAGATTATGAAGAAAACCCAAAACGTCGACCAAGTCCTGAAGAGGCCTTTATAGCACTAGAAACAGCGATGGCTTGGTACGAGCAAGAAGATGACAGCTGTCCTACACAGCTTCTGCTGTTGAAGAGAATGCGGGACTTAGCAGCCAAAAGCAGACTATCCAGTTTGGCGCAAAAGAGGATTCCTCATTATTTTAAATAGTGGGCTACATCTGTGCAAGTACATGTATACGTAAGTTGCGCCTGGTTTTGAATTGTTTGTAATGTTATTTTGAAAACATTTCTCTTTCTTAACAAAAATAATTAATACAAGTAGTACATGCACTGCAGTGCAATGAAAGATTTTGGTGATACAGTGATCTAATACAGTGTGGGTATTATTATTACAGTACAAGTAAATATGTTTTATAGTGTATTTTCCTTGTGATTGTTAATTATTTTTAGAAATATGTGTACATGTACTCGATACATCATGTAATCCAATTATCCGAACATTTGATTATCCGAACGATGCTCGGTCCCATGGGGTTCGGATAAATGGAGTTCTACTGTATATATATATATATATATATATATATATATATATATATATATATTATATATATATATATATATATATATATATATATATATATATATATATATATATATATATATATATATATATATATATATATATATAAGACATGATACGTACGTATCATAAACACTGAAACAGACTGCAAGGTCTCTTATGTTTGAACATGTGCCCTGTTATAAATAACGGACCCTGTGTCTAAGTTGAACCTGTTGCATCTTTCCAAAACAAGGCAAAATTTTATTTAAAAAACATATATTCGATATACCCAGAGCGTAAGATCTATTATGCCTTATGTTTGGACATGTGCCCTAATATAACCAACGCGTTCTACGTCTAGGTTTAATAACTTGCGCCTTGCCAAAACAAAGCAAAATGTTATTTAAAAACAAATACTGAAACGTAATATATTGAAAAAGAAAGCACGGGTTTTTAACAGGCTTTTCTTTAACTTGCAACGTATGCCACTCTCTTGTCACCTTCAAATATTGCAATCGATTTTTCAATCACTTCCAGATGAGCAACAGCTCTGAAACTTGGCATAATTGTGTATTCCCCATGACAATACAATAATCAGTCGTAAAAATAATAAAATGAATAAAATTAAAATTAATTTTGTTTGTTTGTATTGTATCATCAGTGAAATGGGCGATAAATGTAAATAATCTAGGTGTATTCTTTGCAACAAGATTGTCTCTCTTGAGAGAAATATTGAACCCCCCCCCCCCCCTTCCACACACACACTATCGCTCGCGCGTGCACAGACATACAATACACACAACTGACAACTACATTTAAAAAAATGTAATTTACAACTCTTATCAAAATTTAAAAAAAAAAAGTTTTGTCAATTTGAAGTTCATATTTTGACTGCAAGCTATAAACTCCTTGAAAAATTATTTGTGGCTTTTTAGTGCGTTAAAAGCCTGTGTTTAAAATATATATATTTTTTTTTACACTTCGACATGCGCCCACTTATAACTGACGAGATCCTGCGTCTCGGTTGAATAGTGCCCGGAATCGCTAAAACGAGGCATAACTTTATTTTTTTCAAAAATGCAACTCACAGCTTAACCGAAAGGTATTTTTTGACATGTGTACTAATATAACCGACATCAACATGTGTCTGGGTTGAATGGGTCGCTTCTCGCCGAAATGACAAGCTTTTGATAAAGAGATTCAGCTCAACACAATCATTTGGTTTTTTATATTAGAAGTATATACCACAGCACACAATAAGCGTTTTTTACAAGCAACAACGTATATATGTTTGAAAAGAACGTACTACGAAAAACAGCAGTAAAAACATTAAAAAAGGAAGTGGTTGACTATTTTTTCTTGATGCGCCAGGTGGGGCAGGAAAATAATTATGTGTTATTAATTTGCTTCTTGCTAAAATTCGGAAGCAGAATGAAATTGCTTTTGTGGTTCCATCATAAGTAATAACAGTATTTTGTGTGGAATACATCACAACACAATCACTCGATCTTTTATATTAGGAATATTTTAATTTTATACACACACATCAATATAACTGATGTAAATTGTGTCTTGAATGAACAAAGCGTGCCACGGACAAAATGACGCAAACATATACAAATAACGATGCTCACCAAACTTAACAGAACCACTTGCTTGACTTTCCAATAGTTCTACTGTAGCAGAATTCACGAGAAAGATATAGACTGACTAAACGCATGCAATAACCCTGAATAACAAAACAATCTGAATAATAACTAAAACATAAATACATCATCAAGAGGAATTTTACAGTCAAGCAAACAGAATATATTTCCATCAAGAAAAATACCACATAAATTATAAGCGTCTTGGTTCAAGAAATAATGTTTATGTCTGAACGGCTCGTGCTACTAAGAAAAGTAGTAAATACGTTGAAAAAAGGAAAAGGTGGACTATTCTTTCTTGGTGCGCCAGGTCGAACGAGAAAATGTGTCTTATTAATTTGCTTCTTGCAAAAACTTGGAAGCAGAATAAAATCGCTCTGCCAGTGGAACTACCAGGAATAACAATATTTTCTGCACCTTGCATTTGCAATTACTGTAAGCAAGGCCTAAAGATAATCGCTTAAAGCAGCAGTCATTAACTTAAAAGAAAATTCATGTTCACTCGAAAATCAAATATCATAGTTTGATTTTAACATTTCCTACGTTTCCAAAAACGTTACCAGGACACTAGGAAAACTCGGGCAACGCCGGGTACTTACTAGTGTGCGAGGGTGTATGTGTGTGTATATATATATATATATATATATATATATATATATATATATATATATATATATATATATATATATATATATATATATATATATATATATATGTTTATATATAATAGCCTCTGTAGTCATAACTGACTATGGGAATGCGCCCCTGAGGTGACAGCACTCCGCTGCTTATTTTCCTGGTCTTCGACGTTGTCTCCTCTCTTCTGCTTGTTGTGTGAGCTTCTTTTCGCCCAATCTGAGGTGGCGCCACAGATAGTATCGCCACTTGGTGCAATCGGCAGCTTAAATCCTGCCAGGTTTCTGGATTTATGTCCAGTGTCCTCATGTCTCTCTTTCACACATCTTTGAATCTCAGCTGCGGTCGCTCAACTGTTCTTTTGCCATCTGCCAGTTGTCCGTAGAAGATATCTTTCGGAATGCAACCATCTTCCATGCTGCGGACATGGCCAAGCCAGCGTAGTCGGCGCTGTCTAAGTTGTGTAACACCTCGACATTTGTCACTTTTTCTTTCCACGAAATGCCGAGGATGTGGCGTAGACACCGTAGATGGATGGTATTGATCATTCTTTCTTGCTTAGCTTAGGTTGTCCACGTCTCGCTGCCATATATATATATATATATATATATATATATATATATATATATATATATATATATATATATATATGCGTATGTGTGTGTGTGTGTGTGTGTATTACATTTTGCGAGCGCACTGTAACATAACCATACAGCTCTTAGATTTTGTAATGTCCATCTTGAAGTAAACGGTTTCCACTGTAAAAAAGTCTGGGCAGGATGTACGATGCCACATTAAGGTATTAAAAAAGACAGTTAAAAAACAAGAGAAATGACAGATGAAAGATTTCAGACCAAAGGACGGAACAGACGTGTAGGAAAGCTCAAAATATGATACCACTAGTTCATGTGATCTCTAAGCTGCTATGGCCGCATCTTAAATATCTGAAACAAGAACAAGTGAAAAACAGAGATAAAGATTAACACGTTAACTAACGAATGGTTAGGAGTGCTGCTAGATCTGTAGGAAGTAGAATATTCTGTGAGAAAACAGGCTGTACTGCCTTTCAAGTAAGCTGTGGAAGAAAACAGAGCTGGCAAGCCATGATTAGCAATGACGCTGAGCGGAATCATTAGATGAAGTAAAAACCGTTCAGCTTATAATAAAAACTGGAAGACAGTGAAAAGTGAACGAAGCTAAAAAACTCTCAAACCTCAAGGAAGTAACAGGATACACACAGGTATTTGGCAAATATTGACATCCACTGATAGTCAAAAGAATGGAACAAGGAACACAACGATATACTAATTCAGGAAATCTAAGAGCTATGACATATTCATATGACGATTGTGTATCATCGTCAATATTATCGGAAGTTATCAAATCGTGTAACAAGGACATTGGCCCGCGCGGTTGCGCGCCAAAGACAAGCTCGAAAGGAGAAAACCCTGTATGCTCGTTGGGAACCTCTCTATAGGCAAAGAGGACTGCAGGTAAAACCCTGTCCCAATCTTCAGGATGATCCTCCGTTATCTTGCCAAGTAAGTTCTTTAGTGTCCTGTTAAGACGTTCTACCAATCCATTGGACATTGGATGATAAATACTACTGAGAGACCTTTTAATGTCTAGCGTAGCCATTACCTGAGACATAACGTCCGAAATTAACTGAGTGCCGTGATCCGACAGTATTTCTCCGGGGAATCCCAGACGAGAAAATACGAGCCAAAGAGCATCAGCGATATCGACAGTTGATATGCTCTTCAGAGGAATAGCCTCTGGCCAACGCGTGCACATGTCCACGCAAGTGAGGATAAATTGGTGTCCTCTGGCTGACTTAATTTTGAACGGACCAATGATGTCTATAGCCATTTTCTGAAACGGCCGAATCGGAATATCTGCAGCCTGAATAGGAGCAGCATGTCTCGGACCCCTAGACTTGACCTCTTGACAAATTTTGCAAGATCGGCAATAAATTCGGATGTCTTTATTCACGAATGGCCAAAAGAAGGACGCAAGGACTCTAGTTTTAGTTCTGGAAAAACCCATGTGTCCAGCACACTGAGAATCATGTGCATGCCGAAGAATTAAGGCTCTCATACACTTAGGCACAAGAATTTGCGAGTGCATAGACTTGTCCGAGTGTTGTACCATTCGTACCAATATACCATTCTTCATAGTGATATACGATTTGTGATTCGTATTTTGATTGGGATCCCCTTTCTTTGCAAGAAGGAAGAATTTCTTCAAAGAAGGATCCTCTTCTTGACGTTTAACAAACGAGTCATGGGAAATCACCAAGTGCTCGTCTTGGCTATCAACTTCATTACTATTATCAGATGAAGTTGGGGGATTAAGAGCTTGAGCTCTTGTCACCACTGCATTGACCGTTTGAATGTTTTTTTCTTCCCAACTAGAAATTTGTTGCGGGGTGCATTCTTTAACCCCATGAATACGACCGATTATAAGATCCGCAATAGGATTAGGAAGAAGACATGCATGGACCTCTCCTGTGAAGAAAGGAGTGTCAATCCTAATAATAGCAGTAGGATAGCTTTCCATAGTACCACCAAATGTAACACATTTGATTGTTTTCCAGTGGCACAGCAAGGATCTATCAGAGACTCCCTAACCCCGACGGTAGTACATCCCGAATCGAAAAGTACTGAGACTAGCCTATCATTTATTAGACCTTTATGTAAGATGAGAGATCCTCTCCCATCATGCGCAACTGTAGCAGGTAGAGCAGGAAGAGGGTGACCACAACTTAGCGTAGATACAGTCGATGAGTCGAACAATGTTAAGCATTGGGGGCATTCAGTTGCTCTCCCAAAATCGAAAGCACAACCAGTGATAGCCCTAGAGTTACCACTATCATTTACTGTATTACAGGCTCCATCAAACTCTTGTTGTGCAGAGTTTGCCTGTTGGAAAGGTCTTTTCTTGTTAAATCTAGGTCTGCCTCGATTATCATTTCCCCTGTAATTATTTCGACTATCATTTCCCCTGTAATTGTTATCATATTGCCTATTGTAATCATCATTCCGGTTTGAATCCCGGTTTCTAAATTCACCATCGTCATAATCTTGACGTCGAGAATGATTACCTCGAAAATTTGAATAGTTATTATTTGGATAGCCTTTGCGAAAGTGTCTCAAATTATTACCACTAAAATTACGAGAACTACCATCTTGTCTCCAATTCATAGACGAAGAACCATCATGTGTTGGATTACTCCGCTTCTGAGTGTAATTTTGATTACTTCCCCTATTCCAATTTTGTTGAGCACCCTGAAATTTTTTTTTGAAATTAGGGCCATATGGTGTTGCCGAAGCAGCTGGCAACCCTTCTTTCACTTTAGAATTGCTAACTGTAGCATGGGGATGTGCTGTGGCATACTGACAACAGTATTCCTCCATATCTTTTAAGTTTTTAGGCTTACGCTCATGAAGGAATGCAAGAAAAGAATCATTAACAGATGACAAAACCTTATCTCGCAATAATAAGTCCATTAGACCTTCATATGTTTTCTCAGTCTGAGACAACTCAACCCATCGAGTAAATGTACGACGTATCTTTGTAACAAAATCAGAGAAATCTACTCCATTTTCTGGCAACATTGTCCTAAAACGAAGACGATAATCTTCTTCTTTTAGTTGGTATTTTTTTAGCAATGCTGCCCTGACAACATCATAATTAGTCCTCTCATGTTCGACTATTGTCATAATAGTAGTCACTGTGTCACCTGTAAAAAATGGCATCAGTTGTTCAACATATTTTTCCTTTTTTATGTTATGCGTATCGCACAAAAATTGGAATCTATCTAGATAATCTGCTACGTCATCCTTTAAAGGATTGAAATGAGGTAATTTAATCCTACTAACAAACTCCTTTGTCGTACTCGAAGTTGTTTGCTGAGCACCCGTACTCGCCAATTTCAATTTCTCTAACTCCAAAGTTGCGAGTTTTTCATCAAGTTCCATCTTCTGTTTTCTTTCCTCATGTTCCATTTTTCTAATTTCAGCCTCAGCTTGAGCTTTCCTCTCCTCTGCAGCAGCTTGAGTTTTCCTCTCCTCTGCAGCAGCTTGAGCTTTCCTCTCCTCTGCAGCAGCTTGAGCTTTCCTCTCCTCTGCAGCAGCTTGAGCTTTCCTCTCCTCTGCAGCAGCTTGAGCTTTCCTCTCCTCTGCAGCAGCTTCTTTGTCTAATCTTTTTTGTTCAGCTTCAAATCTCATTTCCTCCACCTGCATCTGCAATTTCTTTTGTTCAGCAGCAACATCAGCTTCTCTGTCTAGTCTTTTTTGTTCAGCAGCTGCTTCTCTTTCTAATCTTTTCTCTTCAGCCAGAGCTTTTTTTTCTTCTGCAGCAGCTTTTCTCTCTTCAGCAGCTAATGCTTTGTCATACTGAGCAACAGCCCATTGTTCTAACTGTTGACCAGTCTTATCAAGGGCTCTCCCTTGTGTAATAAAGTACTCTAATGTAGACATCTTGTCTACTGAGATTAGTAACTTGCAGAAGTAAATAACTTAAATTATCCCACTTTAATGGGAGACAAGTCTGAAATGATAGACTTGTATACTCACTTCACTTTATTTCACTCTCTTAGTCTTAGACAAAGACTTTGTATGGTCCTCTTGTTTATAATGTAACCAAAAAATCACTTGAGTACCTGTGGAAAAAAAATTCCCTTATATCCCACTCACTATGGGCACAAGTCTTTTTTATAAAGAACTTGAACATGTATTTCACCTTGTCTCAATCTTTGTAGATAACAAGTCTTTTATCAAAGAACTTGTATAAATATCTTATATAATAATATTTTATTAACAAACTCTATATGAAGAGTCTACCTTATCAATAATACCAATACATGACCCAGTATATGTATGTAGACTGTGCATGACAGTAATGTAGTACAACCAAAAAAAAAATACAAAGACAAAGATACAAAACAATACAAATGGCAACACTGTTTTAACCAAAAATGTGTAGAGAAATACACAAAAGAAAGGAGAGACCTACAGAATACAAACAAAACAAATCGAAAATCAAAACTGAAAAACAGACAAAATATTACAAAAACAACGTTAAGTACAGTTACATCACAGCTAACATCAATAGCGACCAATTGTCACTAGCAAATTTTCAAATTAAGAAAATTTGCACCTACAGAACGCTTACAGTAAGCCTCGATTAAGTGGCATATTTACTGTAAGACCCACCAACCAAAAACCCGCAGAAAAATACACAAAAACAGTAGAAGTAACATAAACATATAGCAATCAATTTCAATGTGTTGCAGAACAAGTTCAGTCACAGCTGAAACTAAAATAAATTTCTTGCTCCTTGCGAACACAGAAACGAAATGTCAAACGCGCACTGAACGTCAAATCCACTGTAGCATAAAGTGGTATTCACGAACCAAAGTTACTATGACCTTCTCGAGTTAGGACTTGCACATTGAATGTTTACAATGTCCACGTACTGTTTACAAACACTTGACCTCGAACAATGTAGCTTGAATGCTCGGACATAGAAAAGTCTGTTGTTGACTGAAACGTGTAACAACCAGCAGTACTGTTCACAATAGGAACCCGACTTCTATGCAGCTATGGTCCACGTAGCAAATGCCTAGATGTTAACTTCAGTACTTGTCTTGTTGTGGTTTATGTAGCATTATAATATAAATGCTCGTACTGTTTATCTGGGTCAACCGTTGATGACCTATTTCTGTCCTGTTGTAGCCAAAACTTGCAAGTGTAGAATTAGCGCTGTGTGTTACGGCTGTCCCGTGTGTAGCTTAGACCCACAGATCAGAAGTGTAATGTGTACTTGTCCTTCTTGTAAATTTCTGGACAAAACTGGAGACATCATACATGTAACAGCCAACCAGGAATGTAAATTTCTGGATCCATTAATGTCAACAATAATGTCAAATGCTCGCTCTGTTCTTTTTAAACCCACAGATCTGGTCCATCAGAAATGTAAGTTTCTAGGCCACATTGGCGACAAGAAATGTATCTTAAGAGCCCACGTAACTGGTCCACCAGAAATGTAACTGTCTTTTTCTCTTGTTGAGGTGATCACTGGCCCAAGACAGTATACATGTTGTTAGATGTGTAGTGCGAGCGTATGATGAATTGAGTGTGGGTGCGAATGAAGGCGCGAATGTGTTTAGGCTCGTATAGATGTAGATCCTGCAACCCATCCTCTCACATGCAGTAATCAAGGATGCTTTGACACTGCAGGCATGTTTCAAGACATTTATTGACGGGAACACACATAGTATCAACAGGAACAGTCAGTGTAACAAGGTCATGCTGACCTGAAATCGATAGGTATACATTTGGCATTCAAAAAGGTAAACATCAGAATAGACGTGCATGGTCAATAGCAAAGTTCTTCAATAATGACAGTTCGTAGCGTCGCCCTTGGCGTCTCTGACTAAACGCGTCAGATGCCTTAGTCACTTTGACACACAGGTGCAACTTGGCACTCCCCGCCAATTGCACATTATCAGGCTGTAGTATAATAGCCGAAAGCACAGGCCTCGTTCTGACGTCGGCCGTGTACTTCTGTTAAATAGGTTATCATCAACCCTGCAGTAATACTTATTGTAGATAAAAATTCCGCCAATCTGCGGCTCCCACAATATATCTTCGTCACTGGATTTCTGGACAATATAAGACTAACAGTCTTGGATGGCTACCTCGAGCACAAATATATAAGTTCTGAAATGGCGGATCGGTGAGCTGCTGTTCACCCTAGGTAATCCTTTACATGTTCTGCCACCGAAAAGCGTAATAATGCATAAAGGTCGGTATTACCTGGTAAATGAATCCTCAGAACTACACAAGGAATTCTGTCGTCATCCCGACGCACAGAGATTCACTGGGGAAAACTGCCATAGCAGTTACTTCGAAGATTCTCCCCGAAAAACAATGGACTCTTGGTCCCTTCAGAAAAACAGGACCTCCCGGCTTGCCGGAAGTATATCTCACTCCCGCTTAAAAAACCTTCCCATAGGCCTACGCCGAACTGTCAACCTCTGACCCTAAAGGTCAAACACAATGAATGAATAAACAAGGGAAGACAACCCCTAATCAACCTGACATCGCAGGTAAAGACACAATTATACTTATGATACAAACATAAGCAAATAACTTGACAGATGACTCCGTCGAAAATGACAGCAACATTACTACCACCCCCCTGTAAAAAAAAAATGAAATTTTTTTTTTTTTAATATGTTCATGAGCAAGATAGCACCACTATCACTTCTGTGCTCATGCAAACAATGAACCTAATATCAGGTACAATAGAAGAGGGTACAAATCATCTCCCAACATAGGAGAAAATATTTCCTTTAAGCCAAACAAACTAAGGGATACCATTCAAGAAACCTAAGTTGCTGGCAATACCAATCATATATCAAACATTACTAAATAATATAATCATAGCAATATACAAATGTCAATGCTATTTTAGCAACATATCACTGATGGATGGACAAAATGAAATTTGTTAAATTATCTAAACATCATCCAAATACATTTGTATTACAACATATTATGATATTAAGGACAGACCTAAGTCTGAAAATATATCAGGAAAAACTAGGACACAAGATTTAACTGGAATCATGTGGGCATCTAGACAATATGTCCGCCATCACATTATCCGAACCACGGATAGCTCGCACCGTGAAATGGAAAGGCTGAAGAGCAATAGCATAACGAGTAGATCTCGAGCTCTTCAAATCCTTACTTTGCATAGCCGTAAGAGCTTTTTGGTCGGTTTCCATAAAGAAATGCGCGCCCAGAAGGAACCTTTGTAGCTTAAGAATGGACCAAACCATAGCCAACAATTCACGGTCCAAAACCGAGTAATTCCTTTCTGCCGCATTCAGCTTCCTAGAAATATACATTACAGGATGCAGAGTTCCTGAATATTCCTGCATTAGTGCCGCTCCAATGCCAGTGGAAGAGGCATCACTACGAAGGACAAAAGTCTTATCAATCGTCGGTAGTCTTAAGATAGGATGAGATGAGAACAAATTCTTAACCTGATCCAATGAAGATTGGCATTCTTGGGACCAACGCACCATATTAGGAGAACCTTTTTTCAATAACGTTGAAAGTGGTGCCATAATGGAGGACAGATTCTCAATGAATCTTCCATAGAATTGTATCAATCCCAAGAGACTACGCACTTGCTTTTTTGTCTTCGGAACCGAGATATTTAATATCTTTGAAATGTTTTGGTCCTCTGTCTTCAACAGACCATGACCAACTCGATGACCTAGGAAGGAAATTTCACTAAACCCAACAAAAGCTTTAGAGGGTTTAGCAGTCAAACTATGCTCACGTAGAGTAGATAGCAATTCCTTTAGACCCACATAGTGTTCTTCCCAAGTATCGCTGAAAAGACAGATGTCGTCTAAATATGCAATGACATCTGCACGATCTGATAGAATTCGTCGCATCATGCGCACGAAAGTCGCTGGGGCGTTCATAAGCCCGAAAGGCATAAAATTCCATTGAAACAGACCCCTAGGTGTCGAAAAAGCAGTGAGAGGTTTGGCGTGTTCCGTCAGTGGGACTTGCCAATAACCTTTCGACAAGTCTAGTTTAGTAAAGAATTTAGCTTTAGAAAGTCTAATAAGTAGATCATCTAATAACGGCATAGGTTCAGCATCGAACTTCGTAACTTGATTTAATTTGCGATAATCAACGCAAAGACGTATGTTATTGTCTTTCTTTCGAACAATAACTATCGACGAAGAATAAGCTGAAGTGGATGGTTCAATTATTTGTAGTTGAATCATTTCATCCAATTCTTTCTCGACTTGTGCTTGAAAATGAATAGGTATTGGGTATGGTCTTACTCTGATCGGATTACGATCAGTAAGTATGATGTCATGTTCTATGACATCTGTGTGTCCAGGAATGTCGGTAAGGACATCCTGATATGATTGTAACGTAGAGGATACTTGACGCTGTTCCTCAAAAGACAAGTTGGAAGAGACTGTAACGTCTCTCCACGATTCCGTTGAAGTAAGTGGAATCGCAGGAAGAGGTAAGTTCACGTCAGAAAAAATAGTTTCCTCATCCTGTATAACGGACAGGGATGAGATGTGACCATGTTGAACTGGAGAGTCGTCCGTCGCCTGGAAAATAGGCTGTAAATAGTCTGGACGTTCAATAAACTCTGTTAGCATATTTATATGGAAGGTTTTATGCCTTCCATCCACATCGACAATATAGTCGACATCAGAAATTTTCGAGACTATAGTGTATGGACCCTTCCAAGAAATGAGAAGTCTATTCTCTCTTGAGGGCAGTAAGACATATGCTTTGTCTCCAGGACAAAGTTGACGTAGGCGTCTTTTCTTATTAGCAAATCGCCTAGCTTTTTCTTTCGCAAATTCGGAAGATGAAGTTGCTAACCTGCACGATTCGATAATCTTTTCTCTAAGAGCTATAACATATTCATATGACGATTGTGTATCATCGTCAATATTATCGGAAGTTATCAAATCGTGTAACAAGGACATTGGCCCGCGCGGTTGCGCGCCAAAGACAAGTTCGAAAGGAGAAAACCCTGTATGCTCGTTGGGAACCTCTCTATAGGCAAAGAGGACTGCAGGTAAAACCCTGTCCCAATCTTCAGGATGATCCTCCGTTATCTTGCCAAGTAAGTTCTTTAGTGTCCTGTTAAGACGTTCTACCAATCCATTGGACATTGGATGATAAATACTACTGAGAGACCTTTTAATGTCTAGCGTAGCCATTACCTGAGACATAACGTCCGAAATTAACTGAGTGCCGTGATCCGACAGTATTTCTCCGGGGAATCCCAGACGAGAAAATACGAGCCAAAGAGCATCAGCGATATCGACAGTTGATATGCTCTTCAGAGGAATAGCCTCTGGCCAACGCGTGCACATGTCCACGCAAGTGAGGATAAATTGGTGTCCTCTGGCTGACTTAATTTTGAACGGACCAATGATGTCTATAGCCATTTTCTGAAACGGCCGAATCGGAATATCTGCAGCCTGAATAGGAGCAGCATGTCTCGGACCCCTAGACTTGACCTCTTGACAAATTTTGCAAGATCGGCAATAAATTCGGATGTCTTTATTCACGAATGGCCAAAAGAATGACGCAAGGACTCTAGTTTTAGTTCTGGAAAAACCCATGTGTCCAGCACACTGAGAATCGTGTGCATGCCGAAGAATTAAGGCTCTCATACACTTAGGCACAAGAATTTGCGAGTGCATAGACTTGTCCGAGTGTTGTACCATTCGTACCAATATACCATTCTTCATAGTGATATACGATTTGTGATTCGTATTTTGATTGGGATCCCCTTTCTTTGCAAGAAGGAAGTATTTCTTCAAAGAAGGATCCTCTTCTTGACGTTTAACAAACGAGTCATGGGAAATCACCAAGTGCTCGTCTTGGCTATCAACTTCATTACTATTATCAGATGAAGTTGGGGGATTAAGAGCTTGAGCTCTTGTCACCACTGCATTGACCGTTTGAATGTTTTTTTCTTCCCAACTAGAAATTTGTTGCGGGGTGCATTCCTTAACCCCATGAATACGACCGATTATAAGATCCGCAATAGGATTAGGAAGAAGACATGCATGGACATCTCCTGTGAAGAAAGGAGTGTCAATCCTAATAATAGCAGTAGGATAGCTTTCCATAGTACCACCAAATGTAACACATTTGATTGTTTTTCCAGTGGCACAGCAAGGATCTATCAGAGACTCCTTAACCCCGACGGTAGTACATCCCGAATCGAAAAGTACTGAGACTAGCCTATCATTTATTAGACCTTTATGTAAGATGAGAGATCCTCTCCCATCATGCGCAACTGTAGCAGGTAGAGCAGGAAGAGGGTGACCACAACTTAGCGTAGATACAGTCGATGAGTCAAACAATGTTAAGCATTGGGGGCATTCAGTTGCTCTCCCAAAATCGAAAGCACAACCAGTGATAGCCCTAGAGTTACCACTATCATTTACTGTATTACAGGCTCCATCAAACTCTTGTTGCGCAGAGTTTGCCTGTTGGTAAGGTCTTTTCTTGTTAAACCTAGGTCTACCTCGATTATCATTTCCCCTGTAATTATTTCGACTATCATTTCCCCTGTAATTGTTATCATATTGCCTATTGTAATCATCATTCCGGTTTGAATCCCGGTTTCTAAATTCACCATCGTCATAATCTTGACGTCGAGAATGATTACCTCGAAAATTTGAATAGTTATTATTTGGATAGCCTTTGCGAAAGTGTCTCAAATTATTACCACTAAAATTACGAGAACTACCATCTTGTCTCCACTGCATAGACGAAGAACCATCATGTGTTGGATTACTCCGCTTCTGAGTGTAATTTTGATTACTTCCCCTATTCCAATTTTGTTGAGCACCCTGAAATTTTTTTTTGAAATTAGGGCCATATGGTGTTGCCGAAGCAGCTGGCAACCCTTCTTTCACTTTAGAATTGCTAACTGTAGCATGGGGATGTGCTGTGGCATACTGACAACAGTATTCCTCCATTTCTTTTAAGTTTTTAGGCTTACGCTCATGAAGGAATGCAAGAAAAGAATCATTAACAGATGACAAAACCTTATCTCGCAATAATAAGTCCATTAGACCTTCATATGTTTTCTCAATCTGAGACAACTCAACCCATCGTGTAAATGTACGACGTATCTTTGTAACAAAATCAGAGAAATCTACTCCATTTTCTGGCAACATTGTCCTAAAACGAAGACGATAGTCTTCTTGTTTTAGTTGGTATTTTTTTAGCAATGCTGCCCTGACAACATCATAATTAGTCCTCTCATGTTCGTCTATTGTCATAAGAGTAGTCACTGTGTCACCTGTAAAAAATGGCATCAGTTGTTCAACATATTTTTCCTTTTTTATGTTATGCGTATCGCACAAAAATTGGAATCTATCTAGATAATCTGCTACGTCATCCTTTAAAGGATTGAAATGAGGCAATTTAATCCTACTAACAAACTCCTTTGTCGTACTCGAAGTTGTTTGCTGAGCACCCGTACTCGCCAATTTCAATTTCTCTAACTCCAAAGTTGCGAGTTTTTCATCAAGTTCCATCTTCTGTTTTCTTTCCTCATGTTCCATTTTTCTAATTTCAGCCTCAGCTTGAGCTTTCCTCTCCTCTGCAGCAGCTTGAGTTTTCCTCTCCTCTGCAGCAGCTTGAGCTTTCCTCTCCTCTGCAGCAGCTTGAGCTTTCCTCTCCTCTGCAGCAGCTTGAGCTTTCCTCTCCTCTGCAGCAGCTTGAGCTTTCCTCTCCTCTGCAGCAGCTTCTTTGTCTAATCTTTTTTGTTCAGCTTCAAATCTCCTTTCCTCCACCTGCATCTGCAATTTCTTTTGTTCAGCAGCAACATCAGCTTCTCTGTCTAGTCTTTTTTGTTCAGCAGCTGCTTCTCTTTCTAATCTTTTCTCTTCAGCCAGAGTTTTTTTTTTCTTCTGCAGCAGCTTTTCTCTCTTCAGCAGCTAATGCTTTGTCATACTGAGCAACAGCCCATTGTTCTAACTGTTGACCAGTCTTATCAAGGGCTCTCCCTTGTGTAATAAAGTACTCTAATGTCGTCATCTTATCTACTGAGATTAGTAACTTGCAGAAGTAAATAACTTAAATTATCCCACTTTAATGGGAGACAAGTCTGAAATGATAGACTTGTATACTCACTTCACTTTATTTCACTCTCTTAGTCTTAGACAAAGACTTTGTATGGTCCTCTTGTTTATAATGTAACCAAAAAATCACTTGAGTACCTGTGGAAAAAAAATTCCCTTATATCCCACTCACTATGGGCACAAGTCTTTTTTATAAAGAACTTGAATATGTATTTCACCTTGTCTCAATCTTTGTAGATAACAAGTCTTTTATCAAAGAACTTGTATAAATATCTTATATAATAATATTTTATTAACAAACTCTATATGAAGAGTCTACCTTATCAATAATATCAAAACATGACCAAGTATGTGTATGTAGACTGTGCATGACAGTAATGTAGTACAACCAAAAAAAAAATACAAAGACAAAGATACAAAACAATACAAATGGCAACACTGTTTTAACCAAAAATGTGTAGAGAAATACACAAAAGAAAGGAGAGACCTACAGAATACAAACAAAACAAATCGAAAATCAAAACTGAAAAACAGACAAAATATTACAAAAACAACGTTAAGTACAATTACATCACAGCTAACATCAATAGCGACCAATTGTCACTAGCAAATTTCCAAATTAAGAAAATTTGCACCTACAGAACGCTTACAGTAAGCCTCGATCAAGTGGCATATTTACCGTAAGACCCACCAACCGAAAACCCGCAGAAAAATACACAAAAACAGTAGAAGTAACATAAACATATAGCAATCAATTTCAATGTGTTGCAGAACAAGTTCAGTCACAGCTGAAACTAAAATAAATTTCTTGCTCCTTGCGAACACAGAAACGAAATGTCAAACGCGCACTGAACGTCAAATCCACTGTAACATAAAGTGGTATTCACGAACCAAAGTTACTATGACCTTCTCAAATTAGGACTTGCACATTGAATGTTTACAATTTCCACGTACTGTTTACAAACACTTGACCTCCAACAATGTAGCTTGAATGCTCTGACCTAGAAAAGTCTGTTGTTGAATGAAACGTGTAACAACCAGCAGTACTGTTTACAATAGGAACCCGCCTTCTATGCAGTTATGGTCCACGTAGCAAATGCCTAGATGTTAACTTCAGTACTTGTCTTGTTGTGGTTTATGTAGCATTATAATATAAATGCTCGTACTGTTTATCTGGGTCAACCGTTGATGACCTATTTCTGTCCTGTTGTAGCCAAAACTTGCAAGTGTAGAATTAGCGCTGTGTGTTACGGCTGTCCCGTGTGTAGCTTAGACCCACAGATCAGAAGTGTAATGTGTACTTGTCCTTCTTGTAACTTTCTCGACAAAACTGGAGACATCATACATGTAACAGCCAACCAGGAATGTAAATTTCTGGATCCATTAATGTCAACAATAATGTCAAATGCTCGCTCTGTTCTTTTTAAACCCACAGATCTGGTCCATCAGAAATGTAAGTTTCTAGGCCACATTGGCGACAAGAAATGTATCATAAGAGCCCACGTAACTGGTCCACCAGAAATGTAACTGTCTTTTTCTTTCTTGTTGAGGTGATCACTGGCCCAAGACAGTATACATGTTGTTAGATGTGTAGTGCGAGCGTATGATGAATTGAGTGTGGGTGCGAATGAAGGCGCGAATGTGTTTAGGCTCGTATAGATGTAGACCCTGCAACCCATACTCTCACATGCAGTAATCAAGGATGCTTGGACACTGCAGGCATGTTTCAAGACATTTATTGACGAGAACACACATAGTATCAACAGGAACAGTCAGTGTAACAAGGTCATGCTGACCTGAAATCGATAGGTATACATTTGGCATTCAAAAAGGTAAACATCGGAATAGACGTGCATGGTCAATAGCAAAGTTCTTCAATAATGACAGTTCGTAGCGTCGCCCTTGGCATCTCTGACTAAACGCGTCAGATGCCTTAGTCACTTTGACACCTAGGTGCAACTTGGCATTCCCCGCCAATTGCACATTATCAGGCTGTAGTATAATAGCCGAAAGCACAGGCCTCGTTCTGACGTCGGCTGTGTACTTCTGTTAAATAGGTTATCATCAACCCTGCAGTAATGCTTATTGTAGACATAAATCCCGCCAATCTGCGGTTCCCACAATATATCTTCGTCACTGGATTTCTGGACAATATAAAGACTAACAGTCTTGGATGGCTACCTCGAGCACAAATATATAAGTTCTGAAATATATAGGATCGGTGAGCTGCAGTTCACACTAAGTAATCCTTTTACATGTTCTGCCACCGAAAAGCGTAATAATGCATAAAGGTCGGTATTACCTGGAAAATGAATCCTCAGAACATAACAAGGAATTCTGTCGTCATCCCGACGCACAGAGATTCACTGGGGAAAACTGCCATAGCAGTTACTTCGAAGATTCTCCCCGAAAAACAATGGACTCTTGGTCCCTTCAGAAAAACAGGACCTCCTCGGCTTGCCGGAAGTATAACTCTCTCCCGCTTAAAAAACCTTCCCATAGGCCTACGCCCGAACTGTCAACCTTTAACCCTAAAGGTCAAAACACAATGAATGAATAAACAAGGGAAGACAACCCCTAATCAACCTGACATCGCAGGTAAAGACACAATTATACTTATGATAAAACATAGGCAAATAACTTGACAGATGACTCTGTCGAAAATGACAGCAACAACTAGTTAATATTATTACTGTTTATAATTGTAATCTATTTGGGAGAACATTTAATGGATGTGCTGTTGGGGTGGCCTCATCACTCCCTGTCTATGGTGACTACACATTGTCCAGTTATTTGATGGAAATTTTATGGGTATGTTAGCAAATAAGTTGAGTTGGTGAATTCTCAGCAGACCAGATGCTCACGTAGCTTGAAGGTGTAGCTCTGGTGCTGAGATCTGGTGGCCCCACCTCTCCGTGCTTGGGGGCAATATCAGAAGTCTGGTGGCCCCACCTCTCCGTGCTTGGGGGCAATATCAGAAGGTTGGTGGCCCCACCTCTCCGTGCTTGGGGGCTATAATAGGCTGCTCTGACAAAATGTTACTGCACGGGTCCACTCTTGTAATATTCAACAACTCATTTGACACCGCATTGGTGCCAACTGAAACTCACAGTTCTGCAATCAAAGTATTAGTCATGTGTCAGAATTCCATCCTCTAACCATTTCTGGACACAACACTACACAACAACAACACCACATAGACGGGTCAGATCTTTCTGACCAAACAACACATCTTACCAAGTTGGTTTCACATAGGATAAGTTCTCCCAGACTACAGATTCTGAAATATGTTCATTAGCTTCCTGCCATAGAATAGGATAGGTGATATGTTCCACTGATCTCAACACTTGATCTGTCCTTCATAATCCTTACTGGAGTTTATGTATTTTATTTGTCTCTAGACCCTGAACTGGGGCGGGGGGTCTAGAGCGAATCCTTACTTGTTGTAAGGGACAGATTATGCTATTGCAGTATCAAATCACTCGAAACCTTAAACAAATATTAAAATGTACAAAGAAATAATTTCAGTCTTACCAGAATTATGAATATAGAACACAGATAAATGCTAGCAAAACTCAGCTGAGCTGCTGGCCTTAGGATGGCGTCCCTCTAAATATTTCAATAGCTTCTGGGAATTACACCACTTAATAATTCACTGTGTCTACTAGGACAACTTATAATGAATGGCACAAAATGCGCGTCTGAGCGCCGATAATATATTCATCTATGGCCAATCACTGCCTTTTCTTTTTTCAAATTCAAATATCCTACCAATAAGTCATTTCAGTCATACCTCAGTCAAGTATGCCTTATTGTCTGTTGGTCCGTCCGTCTCTACTTGCGTTTCACAAAAAAACACACTTGTTTTTTTAACCAACTCTGCCTTCCCCTACACAATTTTGCCTTTAAAGTTATTTTTAGCCACAATTCACCATCCCACCCCGTCTCTTCATTCCAACTAGATTTTAGCACTTGCGTCTTCAAGGCCACAATTTTTTGAAAATTAGTGACATGTTTTATTTCAATGCAGACGCTCGCTGATATGAACAACACAGTCTTTTGTCAATATCTTTCTTATTATCTGTCCGTCTGTATAAATGAAAGCATATTATTTCACTGCTCAAGATGGGCCATCCGGCCAGCTAGGTTTTATATTCCTAACATTATTATTAAGAAAAGTTACTTTTCAAATGTTTTCTAGAATCTTCTCATCACTGCATTCAAATAAACGGGCTAAGTTATCGCAAAAGCGTCCAAGAAATGACTGTTGCGTATAATATCCAAGGTCCCTTTTGTCGATTTCTTTACTTTATGTCAACTTGGGGAACGTGACTTTTTCCTCCTTGCCCCACCAATTTGCGTCCTTTTAGCCTCGCTAGTTTCAAGCACGCGTTCAGTCAGATTTTTCCTTTTGATCTCCGTTCTCATCCCGTTCCGTTTTGCCTTCAAGTCTAACAATTTAATTTCCATGGCGGGTGATGACCCGCGGCGTGGGCGATCATGTATTCTAGCAGCTTACGCATTAGTTTTTATCCCTACGTTGTATCATTGGAGATATTTTAACGTTGTATCATGGTTAATTTTGTGACACATCTCCCCACTTGAAAACATGCCTACGGCAAGTTCTAAAACCAGTGATACACATAGATAAAATCTCTCCTTACGCCTGCCATTACTCTAATTTTGATCACAGGGGTGCCGACTGAGGAAATCTGCACCGACATTCAATTTGCCTGGGATATATTGGATACTAAACTGATAAGGTTGAAGCAATAAAGACCACCTCAGCAATCTTGCGTTTTCATGCTTAGCCTGAGATAAGAATACGAGAGGCTGATGGTCCGTCTCGACCACAAAAGTCCTACCATACAGATAGATTTGAAACTTCTTTATGGCCCAGATTAACGCTAAACATTCTTTTTCGCTTGTGGAGTATCCTTGTTCCGCCTTATTCAATTTGCGGCTTGCATAAGCGACTGGTTTCAGTTCCCCATCAGGTGAAGATGATCTTTGCAACAAAGCCGCTCCGAGTCCTACATTACTTGCATCGGTTCTTAAGACAAAGTCCTGTGTCAAATCAGGTAGTTTGAGAATAGGCTTGCTAGTGAGTTTTTCCTTTAAGTCTTGGAACGCTAATTCACTTTGCGCAGTCCAATTAATTTTATCTGGAAGTCCCTTGCGAGTCAGATCAGTCAGAGGAGCACAAATAGAGTTAAAATCTTTGATATATTTTTGATAAAATCCGCATAACGACACGAATGATCGCACGTCCTTTTTTGTTTGTGGTCTAGGTGCTCTCTGCAGTTTTTCCAAGTTCTTGGGATCAGGGGTCATGCTACCCTGATATACAGTGTGTCCCAAGAATTCCAACTCTTTGCATCCAATGCAACATTTTGTTGGCCTAGCAGTTAAGTTCGCCTCCCTAAGCCTATTAAATAACATTTCTAGAGCTTCAATGTGTTCTTCAAATGTCTCTGTGGCGACGAGAATATCATCCATGAAATTCGTGATACATGGGTTATTCAGGGGATCCAACAATTTGCGCATCATCCTTGAAAATACACTCGGAGCATTTTTCAGTCCGAATGGTAGCATGTTGAATCCATAATGTCCATCCGAAGTGCTAAAAGCCAAATAAGGTCTCACTTCAGGCTTCACTGGGATCTAATAATAGCCTTTACTAAGATCCACCTTTGAAAAGTATTTTGCCTTGTTCAGTCTGGCAAATAACTGTTTTGTGTCTGGTAATGGATCCACTTGTCCTTCTGTGACAGCATTCAGTTTCCTGTAATCTATGCACATTCTGTGTTCCCCAGACGGTTTTCTCAACAAAACGACACTAGAACTAAAAGATGATTCACTGTGTGAAATAATCCCCTCCTTCAACAAATAATCTATTTCTTCCTTCAATGCCTTCTCCTTCGCGAACGGAATAGAATAGGCTCTCATACAGATTGGGTTTGAGTCTACCAGTTTCATGTCATACTGTAGCAAATTTGTATGGCCTGGTTTATCTGTTAATACATCTGTATGTTCCTCCAGAACCTGTTGAACTCTCTCCCTCTGGTTTTTAGTCAGGTGCTTACTGACTTTTACCTGTGCTGCTGTTTCACAAGGATGTAATGGGTATTCATGTGAGGTGAGTGGTTCCTTTTGCATTTGAGTTGCGATAGCTAAGGTCAGTAAGGGGGTGCTTTCCTGGAGTGGTCTGTCCAGATACTTCTTTAACAGGTTTACATGATAAACTTTCTCCTTCCCCTTTTTGTCAATTTTATAGTTTGTTCTAGACACCTTCTCTAGAACCGTATATGGACCTTGCCATCCAATTTGTAATTTATTCTGGCTACCGGGTAGTAGAAGCAGCACCTTCTCTCCCACTGCCAGTTCTCTGTCCTTTGCCTTCCTATTAAAATATGCTGCATGTTTCTTCCTGGCTTGTTTCAAATTATCATTTGCCAGTTTCCATCCAGCTTTCAAACGAGTGGTCAGTTCGTTCACGTATTGATAAGATGAGGTAACAGTCTCTTCCGCCTTCTCATCTGTCCAGGTCCTTAATAGTTACATCTGGATTTTTAATTTATCATACGTATTTTTCATGGAACCCGTCTGGTCCCGTCCATTAGAAGCACTATAGTGAGGACTTTTCTTCCTAGAATCATCACTCACAAATCGACCACTACCAATTTTTTTCTTGGGTTTGTCTCCCCACTTTAGATTGCTTATGAGAGATCTTCGCTCTCTTTTCTGTTCTTCCAGTTTATATAAGTCTGACCGAGGGATTGTCATCTTATCCTGGGTAAAATTTCTTCTTTGTACTCTTCGCATAGTGGCCATGTTAATCCATTCAAGTGAAGACTGGGTGTGAAAAGGGGGCTCCCATTGCACTTTGTCTCCTTGAGTACCATAATTTTTCTTCCAGGCCTAATTTTGCCCCGTGGCGTTTCTAGGTCCTGCACATATTTTCCCTTTGTGGGTGTTCCCTCATGAAATATGCCACATGCTTCTACAAAGTTTTCAATATCGACATTTACGTCGGGCCAATAGTATTTCCGAGCAACATTTTGGCAGATGGTACCGACTTTTTCATGGTCCCCATCTTTTCCAACATGTAAGCTCCTTATTAAATTTGCCCTATATATCTTGGGAAGAACCAACTGTCCGTGACCAGTGGATCTAGTTCCTGTCTTCCTATATAGCAATCTGTTCTTCATAAAATATTCCCCCTTGCTCGGAGGTGTGTGGCATTTGGGCAATTTTTTAAAACATGGCTTGAGTGTCCTATCCTCAGCCTGCGCCTTCCTCATCTCCTCTGGATGAGCATTTATAGGTTCACCTTCTTCCTCCTTCTTCTGTGACCTGGTCTGCACTGTCGCCATGATCACAGGTCTCTCGGGATTCCCCAAGAAGACTTATCTACACCCCAATATCAGAGGGTAGATTGGTTCATCTATCACTGCTGCTCTGATTTCTCCTTCCACATAGCGAGTTTTCACCGTTATCCTTGCGATGGGAAGTGTCATGAGTGGTATGTCCTTAGTTGCCCCTTGTATTTCCACTGTTTCTGTGGTATACTGACTTGGGTCCACTAGGCTAGACTTCACAACTGAATCATAATCCAAACCTGTATCATAAAGGCACCTTATGGTGACCCCATTACAAATAACATCCTCACAAACTGGGGGGTGATAAGGTTCCTGCTGTCCCTTAGGATTAACCTTTAATCTTTGCGTCCCCGACTTCATTGCAGCAATGTTTGAAGGTTTCCTTCTACAAAATTCGGTGTTATGGTTATCTTTCTTGCACCATTTACACCATCTTTTTCCTTGGTTAAACGGTTTTCTTTCATTGGATTTTTGGTCATTGAACTGTGAGTTTCTGTCTCGGTAGTCATTTCTTGGCCGTTCAAAGTTTGTCCTACCTTTATTTCCCTGCTCTCTATTATCAAATTTATTAAATTGCTGTGGAGCTTTAAAATTGTCTATGTGCTTCTTTTTAGCACCACTTACCTCTGCCTGGGCTGCCTGATACCTTTCAGCGACATTTAAAACCTCCCCCAACTTCTCTGCACCTTGTTCCATGAGAAATTTTCTCATGTCTGGAGCCATGGACTCTCTCAATTGCTCAATCATGATCATTTCTTTAAGATCTTGGGTCTTCCCCAGAGCAGTCCATTTCTCCAAATAGGTTTCTAGTCTGGCAGAGAATTGGTGGTATGTCTCCCCAGACAACAGTTTGGCATTTCTAAATTTCTTACGATAAAATTCCCCATTTTTTTCGTACCTCAATAACAAAGCCTGCTTTAACATGTCATAATTCTCCTGGTCTTCTCTGTTCATTTTTGCGAAGACTTCGTAAGAAGTACCTCTCAGTCCCTGTGATAGCTTTAAACTCCACCTCTCTCTCTCTAACCCATATGTAGTAGCTAATAACTCAAAACGTCCTAGGTACCCCTCTATGTCATCGTCTTTTTCAACAAAATGGTCTAAATGAAACCCCATAGCTGATGTTGAGGCTCCCAGACTGGGCGTAGCATCTGAGGCAAAAGGGCTGGCACCATTTTCAGGAGCCTGGCCTTGTAGCTCCAGCTCCCTGAGTCGTAATTCGTGCTCCCTTTGCAACCTTCTATCTTCTGCCTCCCTTTCGGCCTTTTTATCTTCTGCCTCCCTTTCGGCCTTTTTATCTTCTGCCTCCCTTTGCTGTCGTTTTTCTTCTGCCTCCAATGCTTTAGCCTCTTTGTCAGCCTCAATTTGTAACCTCTTAGTCTCAGCCTCTATTTGTAACCTCTTCTCTTCAGTCAACCTTTCAGACTCTAATTTTCTTTCAGCCTCTTTTTCTAATCTTCTTTCTTCCCGTTCAATATACTTATCACATTCAGCCGTTACATATTGAATTAAAATCTGACCATCCATTCCCATCTCCTTTGCCGTCAGCACAGCAGCTGATCTGAATTTGGCCAGCTCCGCCATACTTTTTAAACAAATCTAGCAATGTGCAAGATAAAATTTCCAACCACTAAAGTACTTCTAATTACTCTAGTCTAAAATAATTCTAATTAATTAATTAACTACCACTGGCTGTGAAGATTCACCAACTTTTATTTTCAGGGACACTTTTAATTTTAAGGGACACTTTTAATTTTTATAATGTGTTCCCCTAATCTAATTCTCCCCCCAGGAGATCCTAATATACTTGATGGGCTAATTATCCCGGGACAAAGAGATCCCAATATATGTAGTGGGTTTGATGGTATTGTATGATGGTGATATTACTAAGTGTGATGCATGAGGTCAGCTGTGAAGGCTCCTGAGATAAAATGTAGCTGTGAATTGTCAGAAGGCCCTTCTTGCTACCACTACGACCTCACACCTATTTTTTTTTACTAATGAATGTGGCTACGTTAAATGTCTAGGGTAATGATATGTAATGTGTTGTGGTAGTTTACATACACACACACACAGATATTTACTAAGTCTAATAATATTAATAAATGTTATAATACACTGAACTAACTCAAGTGTGTAAAAATTTTTGATAGTAATTTTCTTTACATTTATTTGTTCTGAACCAAGGTTTTATTTTGGCCAGAACATATGAAAGGTTTTGCAATTATGAAAGAAATGCATGAATATTACATAATAAATGCAAGGTGTGTACATATGTATGTTACTAGACTAGTTAATATTATTACTGTTTATAGTTGTAATCTATTTGGGAGAACATTTAATGGATGTGCTGTTGGGGTGGCCTCATCACTCCCTGTCTATGGTGACTACACATTGTCCAGTTATTTGATGGAAATTTTATGGGTGTGTTAGCAAATAAGTTGAGTTGGTGAATTCTCAGCAGACCAGGCGCTCACGTAGCTTGAAGGTGTAGCTCTGGTGCTGAGATCTGGTGGCCCCACCTCTCCGTGCTTGGGGGCAATATCAGAAGTCTGGTGGCCCCACCTCTCCGTGCTTGGGGGCAATATCAGAAGATTGGTGGCCCCACCTCTCCGTGCTTGGGGGCTATAATAGGCTGCTCTGACAAAATGTTACTGCACGGGTCCACTCTTGTAATATTCAACAACTCATTTGACACCGCATTGGTGCCAACTGAAACTCACAGTTCTGCAATCAAAGTATTAGTCATGTGTCAGAATTCCATCCTCTAACCATTTCTGGACACAACACTACACAACAACAACACCACATAGACGGGTCAGATCTTTCTGACCAAACAACACATCTTACCAAGTTGGTTTCACATAGGATAAGTTCTCCCAGACTACAGATTCTGAAATATGTTCATTAGCTTCCTGCCATAGAATAGGATAGGTGATATGTTCCACTGATCTCAACACTTGATCTGTCCTTCATAATCCTTGCTGGAGTTTATGTATTTTATTTGTCTCTAGACCCTGAACTGGGGCGGGGGGTCTAGAGCGAATCCTTACTTGTTGTAAGGGACAGATTATGCTATTGCAGTATCAAATCACTCGAAACCTTAAACAAATATTAAAATGTACAAAGAAATAATTTCAGTCTTACCAGAATTATGAATATAGAACACAGTTAAATGCTAGCAAAACTCAGCTGAGCTGCTGGCCTTAGGATGGCGTCCCTCTAAATATTTCAATAGCTTCTGGGAATTACACCACTTAATAATTCACTGTGTCTACTAGGACAACTTATAATGAATGGCACAAAATGCGCGTCTGAGCGCCGATAATATATTCATCTATGGCCAATCACTGCCTTTTCTTTTTTCAAATTCAAATATCCTACCAATAAGTCATTTCAGTCATACCTCAGTCAAGTATGCCTTATTGTCTGTTGGTCCGTCCGTCTCTACTTGCGTTTCACAAAAAAACACACTTGTTTTTTGAACCAACTCTGCCTTCCCCTACACAATTTTGCCTTTAAAGTTATTTTTAGCCACAATTCACCATCCCACCCCGTCTCTTCATTCCAACTAGATTTTAGCACTTGCGTCTTCAAGGCCACAATTTTTTGAAAATTAGTGACATGTTTTATTTCAATGCAGACGCTCGCTGATATGAACAACACAGTCTTTTGTCAATATCTTTCTTATTATCTGTCCGTCTGTATAAATGAAAGCATATTATTTCACTGCTCAAGATGGGCCATCCGGCCAGCTAGGTTTTATATTCCTAACATTATTATTAAGAAAAGTTACTTTTCAAATATTTTCTAGAATCTTCTCATCACTGCATTCAAATAAACGGGCTAAGTTATCGCAAAAGCGTCCAAGAAATGACTGTGGCGTATAATATCCAAGGTCCCTTTTGTCGATTTCTTTACTTTATGTCAACTTGGGGAACGTGACTTTTTCCTCCTTTCCCCACCAATTTGCGTCCTTTTAGCCTCGCTAGTTTCAAGCACGCGTTCAGTCAGATTTTTCCTTTTGATCTCCGTTCTCATCCCGTTCCGTTTTGCCTTCAAGTCTAACAATTTAATTTCCATGGCGGGTGATGACCCGCGGCGTGGGCGATCATGTATTCTAGCAGCTTACGCATTAGTTTTTATCCCTACGTTGTATCATTGGAGATATTTTAACGTTGTATCATGGTTAATTTTGTGACACCTACCAGGCGACGGACATTCCCCGAACTTAGAAGTCTCGAGGACTATCAGATGTATTGCTGCACTTCTCGTTGTTGTTCCAGATTATGACTGGAATGACAGTGAAATCTGAGTGCAGGTTAGATGAGCAGCATGTATTCAAAAGGGCCAAATATAATGATCTTATCACGACGTTGAGACATGAGGGCTTCACAGCAAAATTAATAGTTGTAATAGTAGGGGCAGCAGGTCTTGTGGCTGCCTCAATGTATGATCTACTGAAACCAATTGGGCCTGAAGAGACAGTCAAGAACAAGTTTAATTAAAAGGATTGGCGAAATTTATGCAAGATATCATGCTGACTGTGGAACAATCTCAACAGGTCACGGAATTCCGAACAGAAATTTACATACGAACACATTGTTACTTTCAGAGCTGCTTTAGTTTGGCCGAATGAAAAAGACCAGCTGTGAATTTGGAAAGTGCAACTAATGTGCGTTTATGACGAAATGAATTCATGTGTCGTCCTTCTTTTTCTTAATCCTTACATTTCAGTTTTTTCCCCCTCGAGGTTTAATTTTGCCCACTACCCCTATTTTTGAGGTATATACCTCTACCCTCTTTCGTATTTGCTACCCTTAAACATGGAGCCAGACAGTCACTCAACGATCTTGTTATTACGAACTTACAAAATCTAGTGAGGCGAGGAATTCAGTTAGATTTCTTAACAAAAACCCCTCCGTTAATTATTCTAATAGCTTACTCCTGACAGACTGTCTAAATTTCTCAGAGTTGCCATTCGAGCACAGTTCTTGATTAGAGAACTCAGAATTGAACGCATACATGTTTCTACATTTCTGTGAGGAACGCTCGCACATTACTTAACTAACTTCGCTAGATTCGGGTGTAAAGGGTATAAATGCCCTTCCTGCATGGGAGACGGATTCTTGAAAATTCGTTACCCGATTTCCCTAGTTAGATGACTTAAGATGACTGTTATCTAGTCCCAAATCAGCAAGTGCCGAACTATGTCATTTGGTTGGTCAGAGACATGACCCACGACCGGAACAATAAGTGAATAAATGAAATGGCTAGCCAAGATGAAATCACTCTTTTTTCATTTTACTCCAACTAAGAATATCAGTAGTGATCAACGATAGTATTCATCCAAGAGCTAGATATACATTTTTCAGGACTGGGAATAGACCACTAACTAATATTATTGTAAGAGATAATTATACTTTAAGTACGAGAAAATAATTTTAATTTGTCATTTGGTCAACCACTTGAACAAACCCATGTAGAATAATTGTAGTGAACATTAGACTTTTTCAGAAAATCAAATTCTTTTGTTAACTTTATCGGATTCCAAAGTAATTTTCTTTAATAAATGCTATTGACAAACAGCGAGGAATACAAATGGATTCAATAATATTTTAAGATTTCTGGCTTCGAAATTCGATGGCGCTCATATCTGTGATGTCCACTAAGCTAAATCTGGATGATTTCTGTATAGTGCTAACAATATTTGTGGTTTTAGAATTAAAACAAAAACACACAAAGCTATTTAAATTAAATAACAGAGCAGCATTGTGGGGTTTTTTCGGATTAAAATAAAAAATTTTCTGCTGTTATTGTTCACGCCCCAGGTTATACACATTAAAAAATATATAGAATTATCCATTCAACAAGTTTTTTGAATTTTAAAATTAGATATGTATACTTATATATATATATATATATATATATATATATATATATATATATATATATATATATATATATATATATATATATATTCTTCTTCTTTGATCCTTAGCCGCCGACCATCAAAGCAGTCAGTGGCCATTACGCCTGGTGGCGTTTTGTAGGGCAACAACAAATTGATTCCACTTTGCTCGGTCGGCGGCCATCCTTCGTACAGTGACCCAACTCTGGTTCATTCTTTGCATCTCAGCCTCCGCAGTCCTCCGCCAGGTTGTTTTTAGTCGGCCTCTCTTTCGTTTTCCTTCAGGGGTCCATAGCATAGTTGTTCTTGTGAACATAGCTTGTTCTTCTTCTTTATATATATATATATATATATAAAGAAGAAGAACAAGCTATCCTTTACCTTATATATATATAAGGTAAAGGATCCCGTTACACGCCCATTGAGGCATATTGAGAATATGGTGTTAGGCCCATGTTTTCTTGACCATCGGCACACTAGGGGTGATGTGGTTAGCATCACGCCGGCCGACTTAACCTTCCCAGAAGTTGCTCTGGTACTCAATTGGGGCTGGGTCGACCCAGGATCTGTTTGTGGCCTAAAAAAATCCCACGTCATCTGGGGATCAAACCATGGACCACTGAGCAAGGAAGCCAGTATATATATACACACACACTCACGGAAATAGTCCCTTAGGTGGCACAGTAACAGAATAAAGACTTGCAAAAGACTTCACAGAGCTATAAAAAATACTGTGAAGCCAAACAAATCTTTTTCCTTTCAAAGACAGGGTGAGTGATCGTTCAGTACCGTACTAATTGGAGTCAGCATTTTCAGAAACAGCGTTTCGGGTCGGTTCCAATCTACTTTCAGCCATGAGAATGTATATAAAAATGGAAAACATGAGTGATAAGCCCACAGCTTTCATCTATTTATAGATTACTCTAGGATCTTTTTAATGAACCGCGCAGAAATAGACGTTCTATATCCATTATGTCCATTACTTGAATATGGCCCAAGCAATCTGAAATCAATCTATTTTGGCTTGTTGTTGTCGTTGAGCGTTCGCACAGCAAAGTAATGAAAATAAAATGTTTTTCCGCCTCTGAGCGTTGAAGCCTTAGTATTCGAAACCACACACAATCACTACTCACACTAATACAGTCCAAGTATTTTTTAAAAAACCACACAGAATCAATCAACAGCTAGAACGGGTTCCCTGAAGGCAGAGCGAAAATCTAAACTGGTCATAGGAGAAGGAATAATGTTCTGTCAATATAGCCCCACGTGGTTTCTGTGCCACAAATCCTAAGCTAAAGTGCAGACAGTAACTGTACTTGTCGATTAAAATTATCTCTTGTGTCTACCTCCTGGGTCTTAATTTAAAAGTACGTTGCTTTCTTAGTTAACATTCTCTCGAAAGGAATCGTTTCTTTCGTCTTTTGCGACTACATGAAAAGGCTATTCAGACAAAATCTTTGTCTAATTATGTCTGACATTGTGGAAAGCAATAAAAGCAAAGTATGTGGTTGTGAAGATAATCTTTTTTCCGATGTTGTGTCCTGAGAGAGATTGTCGTTGGTGGTTTGTGAAGTGGTGCACCACTGCCAATTCTTAGTTATCGATAATGTTAGCTGGTGCAACATCCACATCCTGACTCAGTACATTTGTTTTCTTAAGACTTATTGTGATGCCAAAGTCCTTGCATGCTTGAGTGACGCGATTCATCAAGCTCTAAAGCTCCCGTTGACTTTGAGTGACGACTGCAGTGTCATCAGCGAATCACAAGTCTCTTATAGTGACCCTTCTGATGTATTTGTCTTCAGCCTTGCGAGGTTAAACATTCGGCCATCTGACTTAGTGTGAAGGTATACGTATTCCTTCAGTTGCATGATATGATAAAAGTCATACTGCGGGCCTGTTTATAATCCCCCAGTAGAAAACAGATTGGACGACATGTAAAACACACGTAAAACAACAAAATCAATAGAACATAAAAAGAGCTCAAATGAGCTGCATTAGAAGGATCTGGTTCAAGCGAAACTCAACCGTATCTGAACGACCAAGAATACTACACTGAATGGAAACACAGGAAGAAGATGTAGATGATGAATGATGCGAGAATGATGAATGCTTGAAGATGGAAAAATATGGATACTGGAGAAGAAAAATAATTAGTATGCCAAATAATATATTACATTTTACAACAAAATACAGCTGTTGTGCATAGAGTCGTCCATCGATAATCGGGCATGACTGTTTGGGGTTATGTTACAAGACAATTTAACAAAATATACGGGGCAAGTCTTACAGACAGGGGGTATGATGTGTTGGTGTTGCGGGTAGTGGGTTTCCCCCCCTTGCTTCACCCTAGGCCTAGTGAATTCATTCATGAAAGGAGCGACCATTGCGGTGTCAGTCTCTTGGCCTAGCAAAACCTCTCATACCCCAAGATCGTTGTGCGTGGTGAAGAGCCACACCCTCCCCGAGGTAGTCCTGGTAACTGAGGGTGCGAATCCTCAGGCAAAACACAACGGATCTAGAGGAGTAAACCTCGATAATAAATCCGGTGCACTACACCGTACACGCCCTCTGTGGGTGGGAAGGAGCCAGATGGATACTGAGCAAGTCTTGGGAGTGGGAACGAGTATGACCTGCTTCCTGAAGATCGGAACCCATCGTACAGGCACAGAGACTCAGGACGTGACGATCCTATTGCCTTCAACTCTTGGTCACATGCCTAGAGCCTTGGAGAACTCGGCGTAACCAGCAGGCAATTTGGTGGCGGGGAATGAGCACTGTGAGCCCTACCTTGGCTACGTATCTCAGAGAGAGGCAGAAACACCCCCTTTATCTCCCCTGGAGCTGGCACAGTGCACTTCTGGCTTTTACCCGGGGCGGTAGGAAATCCACAGGCACCCCAGCATCACAATGCCATGAAGATGACTAAGTTGAAATTTATTAACTCAAACGAGATCGGACGACGCCTCGGTTATCAAGGTCCGCGCCAGACAGTGAGTAACCAGGCTGTGATGTGCGAAAAATTGATTACTGGAAAAAACCCAAAAGATATACTCCCCAAGAAGAGGGAGAGTGGGAGGGAGAGCAAAAAGAAACCAGATCACACAAGGAAAAACACACCGACACTTAATATTCTACAGCTAAACATCTGTGGCATAAGAAATAAAAAGCTTGAACTTGCCAAACTGCTAGACAGTCACAGGGTACATGTGGCTGTTCTACAAGAAACTTTACACAAAGATTTTGACCTGCACCTGCCCGGATACACTAGTTACGCCTGTAAGTGCATTGGTTGCCGTGGCATAGTAACCTACATCAGAAATGACATACAAGGAGATGTCACTCAGCTAACAACAGCCCATCCCACAGATGTACAAAAAGCCAATATCTGGCACAATGGAGGCAAATATACCATATACAACGTGTACAGCCCACCTCAGACAACATGCAACATACCAGAACTACACAAGACACAGTATCACAAAACCCTTCTTGTAGGGGACTTCAACGGACACTCACCCCGTTGGGGTTACCCTGATTACAACAACACAGGAAAGTACATTGAAGAGACCTGTGAAACAACTAACCTGACAGTATTACAGGATACAGAGTCCCCACCAACTTTGCTGCACAGGGCCCACCTCTCTCTCAGCCGACCTGACTTGACCATCTGCTCATCTGATTTGATAGATTTTAGTCATTCTCAGGTTCTGAACGACATTGGAAGTGATCACAAACCAATCCTCACCACTATAAGCACCCCCAGTAAAGCATGTTTCAGGCAGAGAACTCGCTGGAATTTTCGAAAAGCAAATTGGAGACTATTCCAGGAAACATTGGATTGCCTTCTAGAAAACATTGATACCAACTGTGTCGAAACATTTAGTGAAGAACTAACAAAATCAATCTTGAATGCAGCAGCGCAGTCCATCCCAAGGGGCAGCCAGAAGCTATATAAACCATTCTGGAACAAAGAAATACAAACTACTATATCTGAAAGAAACAAAGCCAGAACAACACTTGAGACTACACGTTCACAAGAGGCAAAGATTCTGTACAATAAGGCATGTGCCAGAGTAAAACTTACAGTTAAGAAGGCCAAAAAAGACAAATGGACAGAAACGTGCTCCAACTTAGATCTCAGACAGAATGGAAATAAAGCATGGGCATTAGTTAATAATCTTTCTGGAGAAAGTAGAAGGATGAATCCAAAGCCAGTGATAGATGGAAGGAAGACAATCGCTGAAGACCAAAAGAAAGCAGAACACTTCAACCGTTACTTTGCTAATGTGAATAGAGCAGGTAAACTCACAGAGCTGGACAGGAATCAACTACACCAGTTAAGGAAACAAGAGAAAGCCTCAACGGTCAATGCTTCCCTATTCGAGGAAGAGTTCAGCATGAAGGAGTTAGAGCAAGCCCTGAAGAAATTAAAACCTAGAAAGTCCCCAGGGCCGGACAAGATCCACAATGAAATGCTACTCCACCTGGGCTCATCTGGGAGAGAAGCAATCCTCAAGCTGATCAATAAGACATGGAGATCAGGCAAACTTCCAAAAGCCTGGAGGAATGCTCATATTGTCCCCATTTTAAAAACCAACAAACCCCCAGATGAACCCAAAAGCTACCGTCCGATATCTTTAACATCATGCCTGGGCAAAATTGCTGAAAGAATGATAAACACACGACTCTATTGGTTCCTTGAGAGCTCCAGTATTCTATGTCATGAACAGGCAGGCTTCAGAACGAGCAGCTGCACAGAAGACCAGCTTTTCCGTTTGACGCAGAGAATACATGATGGCTTCCAGAGTAAGAAACATACTGTGGCCATATTCTTCGACCTCCAGCAGGCCTATGACCGTGTATGGAGAAAAGGCCTCCTGATGAAGATGATTGGCATGGGAATACATGGCAGGTTATACAACTGGATAAAATATTTTTTGGTTGATCGAACAATCCAGACAAAGATTAACAATGCAATCTCATCTAAAGAAGTCTTAGAGGAGGGCTTACCACAAGGCTCCTCATTGAGCTGCACTCTATTTCTCATCTATATCAATGACTTAGAAGACCAGATCAAAGCTGAAAAAGCTCTGTACGCTGATGACCTGGTGATATGGCAGAGTCATGAGAACCTAGAAAGTGGAGCTCAAAGACTAAACGGAGACCTTAGAAGACTACATGAGTACTGCAAAACATGGAAATTAAAGGTCAACTATACAAAGACTGTGTACACTATCTTCACCAAAAGCCATAAAGTAGCCAAGAAGAATATCAGTCTGTGGCTAGACAAACAACAAGTGACAAAAGAAGAACATCCCACATATCTTGGAGTTACACTTGATCGGCAGCTCAACCTCAAGAACCACATTGAGAATACAAAGAACAAAGCACTGAGGCGATTACAACTATTGAAGAGGCTTGCTGGCACTACATGGGGATCAGACAAGGATACTCTGAGAGGCTTGTACCTTGGCTATGTCCGTTCTGTGATAGAATATAATAACTCACTGCTTACTACTTGCTCCAAGACAAACCTAGAGTCTCTCGACAGAGTACAAAGCAATGCCCTTCGACTAATCAGTGGAGCTATGAGATCAACGCCGACTGCTGCATGTGAAATACACACAAATGTGGAGCCCCCCAGTTTACGGAGAGATAAAGCTGCTCTAGAAGTTTATGAAAGATGCAAGAGAATGAACCGAAACCACCCTAACAGGCACCTTGTAGATAACTGGGTACACAAGCAAAGAATAAAGCACAAGTCAGTCTTGCACCATGTCCATGAAATACAAGATGGATACCACCTCCCAGAAAGAAGACAAGAAATACAGAAAGTAGTAAGGAATTTACCACCACATACCCACTTAAAAACACCAGAAGTACAGATGAAATTAGTAGATGGAACAACCAAACAGGCCGACCCAGTCAGTCTTATGAGTGCAGCACAAAGAACCATTGATGCCTACCCTGAAGAATGGTTACATGTCTATACTGACGGATCTGCTTTTAAGGCCACCATCAAAGCAGGTTACGGAGTTTACATATGTTATCCAGACGGATCCTCCGACGAGCTGTTTGATGCATGCGGGGAGTTTTGCACCAACTATGAAGCTGAAACCATTGCACTGGAAACAGCTGTATACCATCTGAAGACTGTATTTGATGCCTTTCCCTCAAAGGCTCAAAACATTGTCATTTTCACTGACTCATTGTCTGCATTACAAGCTCTGGAGGCCAATGGACAATGTAAAACTGAATTAGCTAAACTAATCCTGGATGCTGATCAGCTTATCACTTCCTATGGCATCAGAATAGTTATGCAGTGGATCCCTGGCCACTCAAATACACCAGGTAATGACAAAGCAGACAGATTGGCAAAGAAAGGAACAAAACAAGAACAACCACTCACAGCAACAACTCTCCAAACAGCCAAAACACTCATACGAACAATAAACAAAGAAACTTGGCTGAACAGATGGGCCATGGGACACACTGGAAGAGAGGTTTACAGACATATGGCTGGTCCTGATCCTAACGACAACATCAACCATCTCACAAGGAGGGACCAAAGCACCATTTTTCGACTCAGAACACAACATATACCACTTAACAGCCACTTGAACAGAATCCAACCACAACACCCTCTAGGGTGCCAGCTATGTAACTACCCCCATGAAACTGTTGACCACCACCTCTTTGAGTGCCCAGCACTCGATGATGTTAGAAAAATGCTTCTTCCTCCCAGGCCAGATAAGTGGAACACCTTGTACGGAGATACAAAACAACTTGCAAAAACATGCAGATATCACTACATGGCATTGGGCCGAAGGGCGAGAGCCCAAGTGCCGCTGGATCAATAACAACAACAACAACAACAACAAAATATACAGTAAACAGTAAAGGTTGTCGAATATTTTGAAATGTCTGGCACTTGAAAGGAAGCAAACGTCATACAAATGATTGAAAGAAAGATACATTATATTGCAGCATCATGATAGTTCCAATCGTGACTAATATATTTCGCGAGTCACTAAGTTAGAACACAGTCTGTACTGCCAAAAGCTTGAATCATTTCTATCAATGAACCAATGCCATTCAATTAGGTGCTCTAATCCACGCCAAAACACTTAATGTGTCTTTGCAGTAGATTGGTAGAGCCCCCTCCAGTCATACCTGACCATTGGAGTAATGCGCCCTTGAAATGATAACCTTCAGCTACTTATTTGCATGTTATTCTTTTCGTCGTGTTCTTTTGTCTACTGTTTGTTGTATGCGCCTCTTCCTACAGCTTTTGCGACGATGCAGTAGGGAGCATCTCAACTTGGTGTGATTGACAGCTTCCCCATCCCATGATGCTGGGTTCATGTCTTGTACTTTCATATCTCTCATGCACGCTTATTAAACCTTAGCTGCGGTCCCCCGTCTGCTCTTTTGCCATCTGCCAGTTGTCCGTAGAAAATATCTTTGGAGCTGCGACCATCTTTCATTCGGTGAACATGGCACAGCCAGAGTAATCTGCTCTATTTAAGTAGGGTGTACATGTTCTGAAGACCTGCGCGTGAAAGCGCCTTGACATTTGTCACACTTTGTGCTTCCAAGAAATACCAAGAATGTGCCGCAGGTGGAAGGTATCGAGTCTTTTTCTTTCTTAGCACAAGTTGGTCCATTGTCACTGCCATATAGAAGCCATGCTGGTGATCTAGGCATCATACCACAGCTTTGGTCTTCATTGTCACTGCCATAAAGAAACCATGCTGGTGATCTAGGCATCATACCACAGCTTTGGTCTCCATTGTCACTGCCATATAGAAGCATGCTGGTGATCTAGGCATCATACCACAGCTTTGGTCTCCATTGTCACTGCCATATAGAAGCCATGCTGGTCATCTAGGAATCATACCACAGCTTTGGTCTCCATTGTCACTGCCATATAGAAGCCATGCTGGTGATCTAGGCATCATCCCACAGCTTTGGTCTCCATTGTCACTGCCATATAGAAGCC
Source organism: Oreohelix idahoensis (assembly GCA_024509875.1). Taxonomy (NCBI): domain Eukaryota; kingdom Metazoa; phylum Mollusca; class Gastropoda; order Stylommatophora; family Oreohelicidae; genus Oreohelix; species Oreohelix idahoensis. The sequence continues at coordinate 290,856 of JAMPIV010001283.1, read as the reverse complement.
ATGCTGGTCATCTAGGCATCATACCACAGCTTTGGTCTCCATTGTCACTGCCATATAGAAGCCATGCTGGTGATCTAGGAATCATACCACAGCTTTGGTCTCCATTGTCACTGCCATATAGAAGCCATGCTGGTGATCTAGGCATCATACCACAGCTTTGGTCTCCATTGTCACTGCCATATAGAAGCCATGCTGGTCATCTAGGCATCATACCACAGCTTTGGTCTCCATTGTCACTGCCATATAGAAGCCATGCTGGTCATCTAGCTTTGTTCTCCATTGTGAGTTTGGGCGGTTTCCACAGACACGTGTTGTAAGGCGAGCAAATAATATTGCAGCCTTACCAATGCAGCTGTCAAGCTCTTGTGTCCAAAGATAATTTATCGTTGATGATAGACCCCAGGTATGTAACGTGCTGCACCGGCGCCAATTCACACCTACTGGGCAAGATGCTTATAACCGGCAACAGCTGATTCCCGTGTTGTGCCATCACCACGGGGTGTAGCTGGAGTGTTCTCTCCACGGTGCAAACGTGGGCACAGTTACCTTGCAGTGGTACAGCCTGTAAAACTGTTTTAATGAGTTTGCTAGATTAACCCACCAGAACCTCACCTTAGTCGCCTAATACGACATGTATGATGGGTTTAGTGGTCCAAAACTTTCATTGCCACCCCAGAGACCCTTAGTTGCCTCACGGAGATCTGGTCTTTATTCTTCCACTCACTTATAAGCTCTTTGAAGGGTGTCGGACCATTACTGCATTTGGCCCTTTGCTAATAAATCTTGCACCTAAGTAAAAGCACTTCATGTGCGTTTGTATTGCTGATTATTTTGACATGATGAGATTGCTTACTCCAAACACTTCTTCTTCTTCTTTGATCCTTAGCCGCCGACCGTCAAAGCAGTCAGTGGCCATTACGCCTGGTGGCGTCTTGTAGGGCAACAACAAATTGATTCCACTTTGCTCGGTCGGCGGCCATCCTTCGTACAGTGCCCCAACTCTGGTTCATTCTTTGCATCTCAGCCTCCACAGTCCTCCGCCAAGTTGTTTTTGGTCGGCCTCTCTTTCGTTTTTCTTCATGGGTCCATAGCATAGCTGTTCTTGTGATAGCATCGGGGTCTCTTCTGAGGACATGGCCATCCCAGCTCCAGCGTCTGCCAGCTATGATGGTGTGCATGTCCTCTTGCTTGCTCCGAGTAAGCAGATCTTCTCCAAACACAACCTCACATTAATCGTCTTTTACGGCATGGCTGAATGGTCATGGTTCTCCATCTCCTCGAAGACACCTGGAAATTTTCATGGCGTTAATGGTAAAGTCTGTTGTGTATGTCTTTGTGGTTATCGTGTCTTTAATGTTTAATTTCAGTATTTTATCTCTTCGTAATTGTTTTGTGATTAAGGGTCGGGCAGTGTTGAGCACTCACATATATTGTTACATTACCAGTATTACCCGTGGTGAATATATTGCTTCAACATTTCCAGAGAGGAAGTAGCTATTAATACGGAAGTAAATAAAAAAAACCTCGGCTCATTTTGCTGCTAATTAAAGGCATCAAAGGTACGGAGCCGGGTAATACAAACAAATTACAATTATTGCAAAAAAAGTCTCTCAACAGTTCTTTGAGTAGGACATTTTTGATTAAAGTAATGTTGACTTCTAAAGTTTTCCCTTATTGTCTGCATTAGCTTTGATGATTTTGAAGCCACGTTCGATTCGGTCATTGTCAACACTTTACTAAAACCTGTTGACCATATCTACACAGTCTTTCAGCTAATCTAATCACAAAGGCTTGTCAATGTGCGTTATTTCCGGTCTTTCTCTGGTTAATTTCCGTCGTCTGTCTGAACTAAAGTCAATGACCACCGTTGCATGACTTAAATACACCACAAATAAATATAATCAAGAAAGCCGACAGCAAAATACAAACTTTCTTAGAATATAAGTATACTTACTTACTTAGTCGTTCCTCTTCTACCGTGAGGTGTAGAGGTTTGGAAGAGAGAGCGCCAGACTATCCTATCGGCTGTCTTCCTCCTGGCCTGGTTCCATTCTAATCCTCGGTCCTTCAAAGATTGTCTAATGTTGTCCTCCCAGCGGACTCTGGGTCGTCCTGGGAGTCTGGATCCCTGGCTCTTTGTTTCCCATGCTTGTCGTGGTAGCCGATCTTCTCCCATTCTGCAGACATGGCCAAACCATCTTAGTTGGGACTGTTCTACTTGGGTCTGCAGGGGTGGGATTTTAGGCCTTGACGTATCGTTTGGTTGCGGACCATGTCTCTTCTTGTTATTTCAACCACCTTCCTCAGATACCTCATTTCTGAGGTTTGGATCTGGCTTTTGTGGGTTGTGGTCATTGCCCATGACTCGTATCCATATGTCAAAACTGGGACACAGGTGGAGCGGCATACAGCCATCTTCGTTTTCTTACCAACCTCTCTCTTGCTGAGGAATCCTCGATTTATGGCCTGAAAAAGTCTCCCAGCTGCTGCTTTTCGAGTGGCCAACTCTTCTCTGATGCCTCCCTTTCGGTCTATAATAGCTCCGAGGTATTTAAAGTGGTCGACCTGCTCCAGGACCTGTTCTCCCAGCTTAATCTGATGTACTCTTTCTTCTCGTGATATCACCATGGATTTTGTTTTAGAGCTGCTTATGACCATCCCTCTCTTCTCCAGCTCTTCCTTCCAGACTTGCAGGTTGGATTGGAGATGTGCCTCTGATTTAGCAATCAGGACAACATCATCAGCAAATGCCAGCTTTGAAATATAGACCTGTCTCATCTTCTAGCACCCCACTGAATACTTTCTTGTTCTCTCCTTACATGCCTTGATGACATCGTCCATGAGGTGTATGAAAAGATAAGGTGACAGGATATCACCTTGTCTTACACCAGTGGTGGTCCTGAACTCTTCTGACTTATAGTTTGCTGTCCTCACATAATTTCTGCAAGACTTGTAGAAGCTCTGTATAGCATGAATCAGAGGTGCTGGAATGTTCTTCCTTGCCAAACAGTCCCAAAGTTTGCTCCAGGGGACCCTGTCGAACGCCTTTTCCAGATCTATGAAACAAAGATGGATCTCACTCGTATACTCAATGGCCTTTTCACTCAGCTGTCTGAGTGTGAAGATTAGGTCTTGAGTACTTCGGTTTGCTCGGAATCCGCACTGGACTTCATCCAATTGTGGTTCAGCTAGGCATCGGAGTCTCTGCTCTAGGATTCTAGAGTAGGTTTTACCAGGGACACTGAGAAGGGATATGCCACTGTGGTTTGCACATTGTCGATTGTCACCCTTTTCGAAAATTGATGTTATGATGGCAATCTCCCAATCCTTTGGTATGACCTTGTTGCACCACGCTGCCTGTAGGACCCTTAAGAGTAATAGTTCGCCTGATGCCCCCATGTACTTAACCATTTCTGGTCTTATACCATCATGCCCTGCTGCTTTGCCCATTTTGATTTTCTCCAGTGCTGCCTTCAGTTCTTCCATCTTTATGTCATCTTCACCATCATTGGTTTTCTCTTCTGTGCTAGTGGTTATCATTTCTGATGCTTGACCTTGCTCACCATCAAGGAGTTCTGATAAATATTCTTTCCATCTTTCCATTACTTTATTCGGGGCAGTAAGCAATTTGCCTTGCTTGTCCTTTATACATTTGACTGGGCATTGTTTTTCCTTCCTCGTGTTCTTTAGGGTCTTATAGAACAATTTCTGGTTTTCTTGCGCATCTTTTTCTAGCTTTTCTCCAAATTCTTCCCAGGACTTCTGTTTTGCTGCTAGCACCTTGTTCTTTGCTTCTTTTCTGGGTGTCACATATTCTCTATATTTCTCTATTTGTCCTGCTGGGATTTTAGCTCCTAAGTATTGTTTCCATGCCATTTTCTACTCTCTTATTTTCTCTTTGACTTACTCTGTCCACCAAGGTGTCCTCTTTCTCTTGTTCCCATGTCGGACTTCACCACATGCTTCTGCAGCAGCTGTCTTTATGATGTCCTTGAATTTAAGCCAGAGGGTTTCCAAGTCATCAGGTTGTTTTTATTTGTTTCTCACCGCTGTAGCAATAAGCCCCTGATATCTGGTCTTAATTTCTGGCTCTCTCAGCTTGTAGGTCTTTATGCTCATTCCTCCCTTTCGTTTACTTAGTTTCTTGCGTGATGTTGGGCAGTTCCTAGGCTGTGCAACTCTTTCAGTTTGTTCTTTTGATTGTAAGCAGGTAGTGATCACTTCCAATCTCTGGCCCCCTCCAGATTCTAGCATCCCGGACATATTTGAATGAGCTTCTCCTAACTATGGCATAGTCGATCACTGACTTCTCATTCTTTGTTGGTTCACATCTAGTGTATGCATGTATGCGCTTATGGGGGAACTTTGTGTTTGTAATGATCAGATTCTGCTCACTGCAGAATCTAAGGAGTCACTTTCCATTGTCATTGAGAATATCTTCTCCATATCTTCCAATAACTCCACCCCATCTAGCAAGGTCATTTCTAACTCTGGCATTGAAATCTCCGAGCATGATAATTCCATCTAGGCAGTCATCATTATAGTGACCCTTCTGATGTTTTTGCTTTCAGCCTTGCGAGGTTAAACATTCGGCCATCTGACTTAGTGTTAAGGTATACGTATTCCTTCAGTTGCATGATTTGATAAAAGTCATACTGCGGGCCTGTTTATAATCCCCCAGTAGAAAACAGATTAGACGACCTGTAAAACACACGTAAAACAACAAAATCAATAGAACATAAAAAGAGCTCAAATGAGCTGCATTAGAAGGATCTGGTTCAAGCGAAACTCAACCCTATCTGAACGACCAAGAATACTACACTGAATGGAAACACAGGAAGAAGATGTAGATGATGAATGATGCGAGAATGATGAATGCTTGAAGATGGAAAATATGGATACTGGAGAAGAAAAATAATTAGGATGCCAAATAATATATTACATTTTACAACAAAATACAGCTGTTGTGCATAGAGTCGTCCATCGATAATCGGGCATGACTGTTTGGGGTTATGTTACAAGACAATTTAACAAAATATACAGTAAATAGTAAAGGTTGTCGAATATTTTGAAATGTCTGGCACTTGAAAGGAAGCAAACGTCATACAAATGATTGAAAGAAAGATACATTATATTGCAGCATCATGATAGTTCCAATAGTGACTAATATATTTCGCGAGTCACTAACTTAGAACACAGTCTGTACTGCCAAAAGCTTGAATCATTTCTATCAATGAACCAATGCCATTCAATTAGGTGCTCTAATCCACGCCAAAACACTTAATGTGTCTTTGCAGTAGATTGGTAGAGCCCCCTCCAGTCATACCTGACCATTGGAGTGATGCGCCCTTGAAATGATAACCTTCAGCTACTTATTTGCATGTTATTCTTTTCGTCGTGTTCTTTTGTCTACTGTTTGTTGTATGCGCCTCTTCCTACAGCTTTTGCGACGATGCAGTAGGGAGCATCTGCACTTGGTGTGATTGACAGCTTCCCCATCCCATAATGCTGGGTTCATGTCTTGTACTTTCATATCTCTCATGCACGCTTATTAAACCTTAGCTGCGGTCTCCCGTCTGCTCTTTTGCCATCTGCCAGTTGTCCGTAGAAAATATCTTTGGAGCTGCGACCATCTTTCATTCGGTGAACATGGCACAGCCAGAGTAATCTGCTCTATTTAAGTAGGGTGTACATGTTCTGAAGACCTGCGCGTGAAAGCGGCTTGACATTTGTCACACTTTGTGCTTCCAAGAAATACCAAGAATGTGCCGCAGGTGGAAGGTATCGAGTCTTTTTCTTTCTTAGCACAAGTTGGTCCATTGTCACTGCCATATAGAAGCCATGCTGATAATCTAGGCATCATACCACTATAACTGACCTCGAAACCCTCGAATCGGTCGGTTGGATCGGAGGGTTGATCAGTGAGTTAACAATTCACTATCGTAAAACAAGCTATTGTTACCGAAACAGAACCAGACTCGACAGTAAACATGACTCACTCTAATATCTTGGGGGCTAAGGAGATTTCTAAAATTGGATACTGGAATGTAAGAACTATGTATCAAGACGGAAAATTGGAAGAAGTAATTAAAGAAATGGATAATTATAAGTTGGACTTATTGGGTGTCAGCGAGTGTAGATGGACGGGGAAGGGCATAAAATATATTTCAGAAGAAAAAAAGCAAATTATATACTCTGGTAGTAATGATAATCGTCACACAGAGGGAGTAGCCATCTTAATGACACAGAAAGCAGCAGCATCGCTTATCAGCTGGGTACCTATCAATGAGAGGCTAATATTAGCTAGATTTCAGACACGATTTTTCAAGCTCTCAATTGTACAATGTTATGCACCAACTAACGACGCTCTTGATACCACAAAAGATGACTTCTATGAAGCACTTCTAAGTACCATCAACACAATACCCAAGCATGACATAATAGCAGTCATGGGTGATTTTAACGCCAAAGTAGGTGACAACAACGATGGAGTACAAAGATATCTCGGTACTCATGGCATAGGCTGTATGAATCAAAATGGCGAAAGACTTCTAGAACTTTGTGAAATATCAAACCTCGTTGTGGCAGACACCATCTTTCCACATAAGAATATCCACAAGATAACATGGAATTCACCTGATGGCAGAACTAAGAACCAGATAGATCACTTCTGCATAAGCGCTAAATTTCGCTCATCAGTTCAAGACGTCAGAGCATACAGAGGTGCAGAGATCGGAAGCGATCATAACCTCTGCATAGCTAAAATGAGAATTAAACTGAAGAAGTTATACCAACCGAATAAAAATAGAAGAATAGATGTACACAGACTGCAATCAAATGATATAAAGAAGGAATATAATGTCAAAATGAACAACTATTTCGATGCTTTAGGCAAAATTGACAACGATATCACCACCAAGACAATCGATACTAAATGGGAACAACTGAGAACAGCAATGACAGAAGCAGCTGTAGCGACCACCGGATACCTAGTACATAAAAAGAAAAAATGGATGAGAGAAGATACTTGGGATAAAATACAAGAAAGGAAAACAGCAAAACTTAAACTACTAGCGGCAAGTACACATAATGCAGTTGAATCTTGCAAACTAACTTATAACTTGTTAAATAAAGAAGTGAAGACAAAAACTCGAAGAGATAAAAGACATTTCATCAATGAACTGGCCGTAGAAGCTGAAAATGCTGCAAGAACTGGTAATAGTAGGTGCCTTTATCAAATTACAAAACAACTATGTCACCAGCCTACTGCTATGGAAACACCTGTTAAAGGTAAATTAGGGAATTCAATACCAACAGAAAAAGAACAAATGAAGAGATGGGCTGAGCACTTCATGGAGGTGCTAAACAGACCACCACCAACAGTAACACCTGATTTTAATAATGAAACATCCACAACCACCTTGCCAATAACTTGCGATGAATTCACGCTGGACGAGATCAAACAAGCCGTTAAAAGATTAAAAAATTTTAAAGCTGCTGGAGTTGACGAAATTTCAGGGGAAATGATTAAAGCAGTTAATGACAACAACCTCTTGAGAATTTTAGATATTATAAATGAAGTATGGAGAGAAGAACAACCACCACAACAATGGAAAGACAGTATTATTGTAAAGTTACCGAAGAAAGGTGATCTATCAGACTGTAATAACTGGCGTGGTATATCTCTATTATCAGTACCTGGAAAATTATTATGTTGCATGATGTTAGAAAGACTTAAATTGCATGCTGACGAAAAGATCAGAGAAGAACAAGCGGGTTTCAGGCCGAAACGATCATGTATTGATCAAATATTCACACTAAGAACAATTATAGAAGAATCAGTGGAAAGGCAATCGCCACTTATTATCACCTTCGTCGATTTTCAAAAAGCCTTTGATAGTCTACACCGCCCATCATTGTGGAAGATACTTACAATCTATGGTTTTCCAACAAAATATGTGAATATAATCAAAGCGCTATATGACAATGCAAGATGTTGTGTTAGAACAAATAAAGGGAATACAGAATGGTTTACAGTAGAAACAGGGGTGAAACAAGGCTGTATTATGTCACCACTACTTTTTGGAATAGCTATTGATTGGGTTATGAGAAACTATACCCACAATGAACAATTGGGTATAAAATGGACAAATGGAAAATTCCTGGGGGACCTGGATTTCGCAGATGATGTAGCATTCTTAAGTTCAACACCAAGACAATCCCAAGAAGCAATAAATAATTTGTGTCATCTCTCGGTTAAAATTGGTCTCCAAATAAATGCCTCTAAAACTAAAGCTATGAACTTTTCTAACGAGACCTTTGATATCATCTTGAACGGGGAAAAACTACAGAAAGTTGAAAGTTTCAATTATTTAGGCAGTAAAATGACTCAGGATGGTGACACAACAAGAGAAATCCATACTAGAATTGCTTTGGCAGCTAGCGCCTTCAATAGATTATCTAACATTTGGAAATTACGATCATTGAATATACATACCAAGCTTCGTCTGTTTAATTCAAATGTTATCTCAGTGTTAACATACGGCTGTGAGAGTTGGAAAATAACAAAATCATTGGAGAACAAGCTGAATACATTCGAGAACAAATGTCTTAGAAAACTCATGAACATCAGTTGGAAAGAATTCAAGACTAATCGACAAATAAGAGAAGACTCTAGGCAGAAATATGTCTCCGACTATATAAGGAAAAGACGATGGTCATATATCGGTCATGTCCTACGAATGCAAAACAACAGAATACCACTACAGGCGCTCACTTGGGTTCCTGAGGGTAAGCGGAAAAAAGGAAGACCAAAAGAAACACTCAGAAGAACAATAATAAGAGAAGGAAGAACGTTGGGCCTAAATAATGTGCAAGAGCTAAGAGGAGTGGCGTCACAACGAACAACCTGGAGAGCACTGGTTTCTGCCTTATGCGCCGTGTTTGGCGCTTAAAGAATTTATTATTATTATTATTATTATACCACAGCTTTGGTCTCCATTGTCACTGCCATAAAGAAACCATGCTGGTCATCTAGGCATCATACCACAGCTTTGGTCTTCATTTCACTGCCATATAGAAGCCATGCTGGTCATCTAGGCATCATACCACAGCTTTGGTCTCCATTGTCACTGCCATATAGAAGCCATGCTGGTCATCTAGGCATCATACCACAGCTTTGGTCTCCATTGTCACTGCCATATAGAAGCCATGCTGGTGATCTAGGCATCATACCACGGCTTTGGTCTCCATTGTCACTGCCATATAGAAGCCATGCTGGTCATCTAGGCATCATTTCACAGCTTTGGTCTCCATTGTCACTGCCATATAGAAGCCATGCTGGTGATCTAGGCATCATACCACAGCTTTGGTCTCCATTGTCACTGCCATATAGAAGCCATGCTGGTGATCTAGGCATCATACCACAGCTTTGGTCTCCATTGTCACTGCCATATAGAAGCCATGCTGGTCATCTAGGCATCATACCACAGCTTTGTTCTCCATTGTGAGTTTGGGCGGTTTCCACAGACACGTATTGTAAGGCAAGCAAATAATATTGCAGCCTTACCAATGCAGCTGTCAAGCTCTTGTGTCCAAAGATAATTTATCGTTGATGATAGACCCCAGGTATGTAACGTGCTGCACCGGCGCCAATTCACACCTACTGGGCAAGATACTTATAACCGGCAACAGCTGATTCCCGTGTTGTGCCATCACCACGGGGTGTAGCTGGAGTGTTCTCTCCAGGGTGCAAACTTGGGCACAGTTACCTTGCAGTGGTACAGCCTGTAAAACTGTTTTAATGAGTTTGCTAGATTAACCCACCAGAACCTCACCTTAGTCGCCTAATACGACATGTATGATGGGTGTAGTGGTCCAAAACTTTCATTGCCACCACAGAGACCCTTAGTTGCCTCACGGAGATCTGGTCTTTATTCTTCCACTCACTTATAAGCTCTTTGAAGAGTGTCGGACCATTACTGCCTTTGGCCCTTTGCTAATAAATCTTGCACCTAAGTAAAAGCACTTCATGTGCGTTTGTATTGCTGATTATTTTGACATGATGAGATTGCTTACTCCAAACACTTCTTCTTCTTCTTTGATCCTTAGCCGCCGACCGTCAAAGCAGTCAGTGGCCATTACGCCTGGTGGCGTCTTGTAGGGCAACAACAAATTGATTCCACTTTGCTCGGTCGGCGGCCATCCTTCGTAAAGTGCCCCAACTCTGGTTCATTCTTTGCATCTCAGCCTCCACAGTCCTCTGCCAAGTTGTTTTTGGTCGGCCTCTCTTTCGTTTTTCTTCAGGGGTCCATAGCATAGCTGTTCTTGTGATGGCATCGGGGTCTGTTCTGAGGACATGGCCAACCCAGCTCCAGCGTCTGCCAGCTATGATGGTGTGCATGTCCTCTTGCTTGCTCCGAGTATGCAGATCTTCTCCAAACACAACCTCACATTAATCGTCTTTTACGGCATGGCTGAATGGTCATGGTTCTCCATCTCCTCGAAGACACCTGGAAATTTTCATGGCGTTAATGGTAAAGTCTGTTGTGTATGTCTTTGTGGTTATCGTGTCTTTAATGTTTAATTTCAGTATTTTATCTCTTCGTAATTGTTTTGTGATTAAGGGTCGGGCAGTGTTGAGCACTCACATATATTGTTACAATACCAGTATTACCCGTGGTGAATATATTGCTTCAAAATTTCCAGAGAGGAAGTAGCTATTAATACGGAAGTAAATAAAAAAAACCTCGGCTCATTTTGCTGCTAATTAAAGGCATCAAAGGTACGGAGCCGGGTAATACAAACAAATTACAATTATTGCAAAAAAAGTCTCTCAACAGTTCTTTGAGTAGGACATTTTTGATTAAAGTAATGTTGACTTCTAAAGTTTTCCCTTATTGTCTGCATTAGCTTTGATGATTTTGAAGCCACGTTCGATTCGGTCATTGTCAACACTTTACTAAAACCTGTTGACCATATCTACACAGTCTTTCAGCTAATCTAATCACAAAGGCTTGTCAATGTGCGTTATTTCCGGTCTTTCACTGGTTAATTTCCGTCGTCTGTCTGAACTAAAGTCAATGACCACCGTTGCATGACTTAAATACACCACAAATAAATATAATCAAGAAAGCCGACAGCAAAATACAAACTTTCTTAGAATATAAGTATACTTACTTACTTAGTCGTTCCCCTTCTACCGTGAGGTGTAGAGGTTTGGAAGAGAGAGCGCCAGACTATCCTATCGGCTGTCTTCCTCCTGGCCTGGTTCCATTCTAGTCCTCGGTCCTTCAAAGATTGTCTAATGTTGTCCTCCCAGCGGACTCTGGGTCGTCCTGGGAGTCTGGATCCCTGGCTCTTTGTTTCCCATGCTTGTCGTGGTAGCCGATCTTCTCCCATTCTGCAGACATGGCCAAACCATCTTAGTTGGGACTGTTCTACTTGGGTCTGCAGGGGTGGGATTTTAGGCCTTGACGTATCGTCTGGTTGCGGACCATGTCTCTTCTTGTTACTTCAACCACTTTCCTCAGATACCTCATTTCTGAGGTTTGGATCTGGCTTTTGTGGGTTGTAGTCATTGCCCATGACTCGCATCCATATGTCAAAACTGGGACATAGGTGGAGCGGTATACAGCCATCTTCGTTTTCTTACCAACCTCTCTCTTGCTGAGGAATCCTCGATTTATGGCCTGAAAAAGTCTCCCAGCTGCTGCTTTTCGAGTGGCCAACTCTTCTTTGATGCCTCCCTTTAGGTCTATAATAGCTCCGAGGTATTTAAAGTGGTCGACCTGCTCCAGGACCTGTTCTCCCAGCTTAATCTGATGTACTCTTTCTTCTCGTGATATCACCATGGATTTTGTTTTAGAGCTGCTTATGACCATCCCTCTCTTCTCCAGCTCTTCCTTCCAGACTTGCAGGTTGGATTGGAGATGTGCCTCTGATTTAGCAATCAGGACAACATCATCAGCAAATGCCAGCTCTGAAATATAGACCTGTCTCATCTTCCAGTACCCCACTGAATACTTTCTTGTTCTCTCCTTACATGCCTTGATGACATCGTCCATGAGGAGTATGAAAAGGTAAGGTGACAGGATATCACCTTGTCTTACACCAGTGGTGGTCCTGAACTCTTCTGACTTATGGTTTGCTGTCCTCACATAATTTCTGCAAGACTTGTAGAAGCTCTGTATAGCATGAATCAGAGGTGCTGGAATGTTCTTCCTTGCCAAACAGTCCCAAAGTTTGCTCCAGGGGACCCTGTCAAACGCCTTTTCCAGATCTATGAAACAAAGATGGATCTCACTCTTATACTCAAGGGCCTTTTCACTCAGCTGTCTGAGTGTGAAGATTAGGTCTTGAGTACTTCGGTTTGCTCGGAATCCGCACTGGACCTCATCCAATTGTGGCTCAGCTAGGCGTCGGAGTCTCTGCTCTAGGATTCTAGAGTAGATTTTACCAGGGACACTGAGAAGGGATATGCCTCTATGGTTTCCACATTGTCGATTGTCACCCTTTTTGAAAATTGGTGTTATGATGGCAATCTCCCAATCCTTTGGTATGGTCTTGTTGCACCACGCTGCCTGTAGGACCTTTAAGAGTAATAGGTCGCCTGATGCTCCCATGTACTTAACCATTTCTGGTGTTATACCATCATGCCCTGCTGCTTTGCCCATCTTGATTTTCTCCAGTGCTGCCTTCAGTTCTTCCATCTTTATGTCATCTTCAACATCATTGGTTTTCTCTTCTGTGCTAGTGGTTATCATTTCTGATGCTTGACCTTGCTCACCATCAAGGAGTTCTGAGAAATATTCTTTCCATCTTTCCATTACTTTATTCGGGGCAGTAAGCAATTTGCCTTGCTTGTCCTTTATAAATTTGAGAGGGCATTGTTTTTCCTTCCTCGTGTTCTTTAGGGTCTTATAGAACAATTTCTGGTTTTCTTGCGCATCTTTTTCTAGCTTTTCTCCAAATTCTTCCCAGGACTTCTGTTTTGCTGCTAGCACCTTGTTCTTTGCTTCTTTTCTGGGTGTCACATATTCTCTATATTTCTCTATTTGTCCTGCTGGGATTTTAGCTCCTAAGTATTGTTTCCATGCTATTTTCTACTCTCTTATTTTCTCTTTGACTTACTCTGTCCACCAAGGTGTCCTCTTTCTCTTGTTCCCATGTCGGACTTCACCACATGCTTCTGCAGCAGCTGTCTTTATGATGTCCTTGAATTTAAGCCAGAGGGTTTCCAAGTCATCGGGTTGTTTTTCTGTGTTGCTCACAGCTGCAGCAATAAGCCCCTGATATCTGGTCTTAATTTCTGGCTCTCTCAGCTTGTAGGTCTTTATGCTCATTCCTCCCTTTCGTTTACTTAGTTTCTTGCGTGATGTTGGGCAGTTCCTAGGCTGTGCAACTCTTTCAGTTTGTTCTTTTGATTGTAAGCAGGTAGTGATCACTTCCAATCTCTGGCCCCCTCCAGATTCTAGCATCCCGGACATATTTGAATGAGCTTCTCTTAACTATGGCATAGTCGATCACTGACTTCTCATTCTTTGTTGGTTCACATCTAGTGTATGCATGTATGCGCTTATGGGGGAACTTTGTGTTTGTAATGATCAGATTCTGCTCACTGCAGAATCTAAGGAGTCACTTTCCATTGTCATTGAGAGTATCTTCTCCATATCTTCCAATAACTCCACCTCATCTAGCAAAGTCATTTCCAACTCTGGCATTGAAATCTCCGAGCATGATAATTCCATCTAGGCAGTCATCCACTGTCTTTTGAGGCAGCTCGAAGAATTCCTCCTTGACCTCTGCTCTCTCATCCTCATTTGGTCCATACACTATGACCAGGTTGACTATGGTTTCTCCTTCTTTTAGTTTAACAACCATAATGCGCTCCGAGACAAACTTCCATCCCTTCATACTATCTTTTGGTTTTTAGCCACAATGCAACCCACGCTCCCTTTAGCTCTTTCAGATGTGGGTACACCACTGTAGAGCAGCGTGTCGCCATCGAGATCCATGACTCCTTGTCCCTTTTTCTTCGTTTCCGTTATAGCCAGGATTTCTAGTTTTGCTTTCCTCATCTCTTCCACCAGCTCCTCTTCTTTCCCATGTATACTTCTTGTGTTCCAAGTTCCATAAGTCGTAGTCCGTAGTCCGTTCCAGTTCGTCGCCTTTAGAATCAGTCCGGTTTTCTCTCTTGTAGTTCGCATAATCGTGATTTAAAGCAAACAGGTGATTGGCCTGTTGTGCCTTTGCATGGTGGAGGGGCTGCCTCCTTACGGCCTCCATGCGGGCCGCCCTTCTCCTCTTTCAGCCGGGCTTGGGACCGGCCTAGGCGGAGTTAGAATATAAGTATAAACCATCTTAATATTTAGTAATGTCTGAAACACTAATATAACGTAAACGAAATTTCTATACATGATAACAAAAGCCGTCCGCTTTTAACTTTCAGCCCAGCATGTAAAACCGTCAACCCACACAGACATCAGGAAATTATAACTTTTTAAAATAAACGCACACACACACACATACACACACACACGCGCGCGTGCGCGCGCACGCACGCACTCATGCACGTTTGTAATGATATAAATATATTAAAACTGTGAGGTCGGTTTAGTAATTTAGTTTTACTACATATCTTCAGATCTGTTTTTTTTTTTTAATTTAATTTAATTTACTTTCTGTTAAAACAGAAGACAGATTGTGCATGAGAGAAAAAAGTGTCATACATCAACCGAAATCGAACCCAGATCAGGTTGCTTAGAACGCTATAAAAAAAAAAAAAAAAAAAGCACGTTTCACTAGCTTTGCCCTCAAACAAATGTAATTATCTGATTAACCGTCCAACGTATTAATGCCATTTTTTGCATACGATGTTATATTGGGTTAGACCCAACAAATATATACTTTATATCTGTGCATCTAGTCTAGTTCCCATAAACGGATGAAATCCTTTGATCTTTGTCGGCATACTAATTATTGTGTATCGAGAAAAGAAATTTTACCACTTCATGCACAGATTCTGTGAATTGATTAGGCATAGGCGTGTCTACTATTACAATAATGTGGCCATCACGTTTGCATATAATACCTGTTGAAGCTGATTTCTTAAATGATCTGCATGCGAGATACTCGTGACATTGTTTGTCATTGACATTTAATGCACTACCAAACTGGTCCTTCCTTGATCTAATTATTTCAATAGGTATCACCACTTTGCGGTTCATAAATATCATAATGGAACGTTGCTCCTCTAATGTGCTTGTAAATAACGGTAAGGTCATCTTTAAAGAAATTAAACTTCATCCGAATCATAATCAGATGTCTCTGAGAAATTGATAATCAATCTCGGCTGAATGAAGGACAAACCATCATTCTTCCAATATTCCTCTTCCTCTTGTAACACATGGTTCTTACATTTCTTCCAATAATCCCTGGCTATATTGGACATGCGGCTTTTATAAGTATTTCAACATCTTTTAATTTGAACGTTCTATTTTCTGTTTCTACCTGTTCCTTAATTTTAGCCCATACTAGTTCTATTGGGTTTAAGTGAGAATGGTAAGGAGGCAATTTTAAACATCTGTGACCATGTTCATGGATTGCCTTGTCTATGTGAAATATCTTTGTATGCCGTGTCTTTTTTACAATTCCAAGTAATTCAGGCTTCAGGGACATTTCGTTGAATGGAATGTTGTTTTTGGTCGGCCAAATCTTTATTACATCTTTAGTACTTGATGAATTAGGAACTTTATCTTCTGGTGCCACAACGTTGTGATATGAAGCATTGTCCATTATCAAACACGACGGTCTATCCAAGGAAGGAAGTACATGATTCACAATCCAATCTTGAAAT
>JAMPIV010001283.1:230000-270000 GCA_024509875.1 Oreohelix idahoensis | reverse complement strand
CGGCAAGGTGCAAGGGAGTCTCTTTGGGAATTCTCCCATCGCATTCACGAGGTGTTTGAAAGTGTTGTAAGGGCACAAAGGCAGAACAACGTCACTCCCTTGGCGCCATCCTTTCTTCGTGACCAGTTTGCTGCTTGTCTGAGAGATGACCTAGTAAGAAAGCTTGCAAAGGAAATGATCATCAAGGAGCCAACAGCATCGTTCACGTCGGTGAGGGACTATGCCCTACGGTTTTTGGAGACTGAGCCCACTTCTGGGGCTGGTGTTGCCAGTGTCGAAGCAGCTTCGGGGGCTGGTGTTGCCAGTGTTGAAGTGGCAAGAACAGAGACTGTGTCAGATACGCATGCATTAAACGCAGAAGTAGAGCGGCTGAGAGCACAGGTGGCTCAATTAGAGGCTAAAATTGATGCGATGTCTCAGGAGCAGGGGAGACGTACCAGGACAGTTCGTTGTTTTAGATGCAGAGAACTAGGCCACGTACAGAATCGATGTCCACAGGCATTAAACTAGACCCCTCTGCGGCTGGGAGTCAGGTTACAGAAGGGGAGCAGAATGGCTCAAAGATAAAGATGGTTGGTGGTCGACCGGAGTGTGAGGTGCTTATTGCAGGGAAGAAAGTCAAAGGCGGCCAGGGATGTAAGGGTAGCAGGAGGCGACCCAGGACACCGAGGAAGCCTAGGAAAATAAGATGCTTCAACTGTGGAGACCTTTCGAACCACATGGCAGCCAAGTGTCCCCAGGGCCCGCTTCCTAAGCGATGTTTCCATTGTAGGTCCCCGGACCATTTGATATCGGTTTGCCCATCAAAGAGCGCCCTCTCTAAGCGTACCAACACATCTACATTGCCGTCACAGTGCAAGCCAAGAGATGGCCTTGGCAACTGTCACCATAAGGGCGCCAGGAAAAGTGGTCGGCATTTAGAGGAGGAGACTCATCTAAAACTCGTTGAAGGACACGTTTCCAGGCTACGAGGGGCGCACGTAAGAGCAGAGCCACCGTTGCAGAGTTTTGCAGCAGTCCGGAAAGAGAGATGTGACAAGCTGTCGTGTTCTACTCCACTACAGGTCGGAGAATTGGTGAAGAAGAGAATGCACGACGCTGAGAGATCCGAGATTCGTGATATGTGGTCAGAAGACGAGTACGTTGTAGTTCGTGCTCCCACAATGACAGGGGGTCCATATATCATCCAACGAACAGACAGAGCGAGTCCGAGCATTAGAGTCACCGGCAACGACCTGAGACGAAGTGAAGGAAAAGGTGATCCTCCAGATTTGGGGAATATGACTGAGGTGCCTGATT
Organism: Oreohelix idahoensis; assembly: GCA_024509875.1. Classification (NCBI taxonomy): domain Eukaryota; kingdom Metazoa; phylum Mollusca; class Gastropoda; order Stylommatophora; family Oreohelicidae; genus Oreohelix; species Oreohelix idahoensis. The sequence continues at coordinate 268,701 of JAMPIV010001283.1, read as the reverse complement.
TAGTGTAGTTGTCGGGACGACAACAAAATCAGGCGGGGAATATGTGACAGCGCCATCTTGAGGTCTGTCGTTCTAGGCGCTGGCCCCATCTGGTCAGTCATATTGTCTCTGTGGTTTAGTGCCTTTTGATCACGTTATCTTCAAGCAGATTTATTACAAGGCCATAATAAGCCTACGAATTAGTTGTGTTTTTGCTCTAGTTGTGTAAATCTGTGTTTTCATGCATTCTGGAGCAATAATCGCGTGTGTTATCTGTGTGGCGCAGATTAATCCGCGTAGCGCGCAGTAAATTGAGTGGTTAGGCCAGGGCTTATAAAAAGGGGTAGCAAGCGGCGAAACCGGTCTATGTTTGAGAGAGCCGCCCAGTGAGAACAGACTAAGAAGACACACAAGAGCCAAGCTGTAAATGCCTTGAGCACGTGAGTTAATTAAAATTAGCATTAGTTTTCTAGGATTCTGAAATTATATCGATGTGGCTATTTTAATGTTTAATGGGATAGATAGATAGATAGATGTGAGAGTTTAAGAGCGATTATTTCATTCTTCAGAAAGGCTATTCCACTGGAAATTTAGATAAGATTAACGATCGCAAGATAGTAGCCTCGTGGTGATAAAAGGCGGCGATAGCGAGTCTGATTAAACACGCTCCGCGTGGTAAACCTATAATATGTTATGCCGAGCGGCACGTTGTGTATTTAGTCCCAGTTTGGCTTAAGTCGAGAATAATTATATTGTATTCTTTATGTAAGAGTAATTTAGTGTATTTCACGTTTATTGATAATTCTACTGTATATTTAATGGGTTACTGTGAGGTGAGAATATGTATTTAGATTTCTGGAGAGCGCGAGGCCACTCCTTTGTTGAGACAGGTGTTTCTCTGTTTGCTCCTGGTGGAGCATGGAAACACCAATGCGGCTGGTGTCCACCACAAGCCAACAGAAGCATTTTTATGCTATTACAGTGGTTGTTCCTGTAATAATGTGTTTCATGCGATGAGATTCCCAGCCGCACGAGTCGTCACATACGACATGCTTCAGAATGCAGTAACGACTATTGAGATAGACCAGTTGTGAGGTGGTGGTTAATTCTCATTATTGAGATTATTTGTTGTACATGTATTGAAGAATATTATTGTATGTCCAGTTGATTATTATTGTTGTGTGAACAATGGTTTGTGAGAGCACGTGGGCGTACCAGATGTATATTTCTCTTCTCCGCTCCTGAGGGAGCATGGGGCCACCGGTGTGGTTTGTCTCAGCATGAAGCATTCAGATGCTCTTGCAGTAGTGGTTTCGGTAGCAACCTATGTTACCCGGTGCGATTGCCAGCCTCAAGCACAACACCATACTAGTCGCATTGGACGACACGCATGAGTGTGTGAGATAGTTGATGATATCAGGTGGGCGCATGTTTTCTGTATGGTAAGTGTTATTATCCATGCTATTGATGTTCACTTAGACATTGTTTTATTTATTGTTTTTCAGACAGTCTATGAACACTGACTGGGTGTTCGTTTGATTGTTTGTTGGATTGTTTGTTTGGTGTTCGGTAGAATTAAATGTTGATCTGCTTAAGGCTTTGGGTTGCTTGAATTGTAAAGTCTGCTGCTGAGAGGGTTGCAAGCAACCAATAATTGCAACCCCTGTCAAACGATCCTTTATAAATTTTCTTAGTGCACGGGTCTTGGGTGTGAGGTACCCCTAGCGCCCCTGTCACATATATATATATATATATATATATATATATATATATATATATATATATATTAAAGATACTGATTCATACGTATACACTCCTATCTATAAGAACGGAATCAACTATGAATTTGTAAAACAACATTTAACAAATGTAATGATCAATTATTATGTAACATTTCAAAATAATAAAAAAAAGGTTATGTTTTGATGTGATGCAGACAAATTTTGTTATCGTCATCGATACTTGATGGAAGGAAATGTTCGTTGCTGTGGCTGTTGAATAAGCACTCCTGATTTCAGTGCTGATTATCTTAACAGGCCCGTCAGATGTAGCCGTCTAGTGCCAACAATCAGTTTTCTGAATCACAGATTCGTAGCACAAACCCAAAATTAGTTGAGAACTAGACTTCTTGCTCAGTAGAATAGTCTTGACAACTTGATAAAGATGCCTCAAACACACGTCAGGGGTATTATTTCTAGTTATAGTCCCTCTGTGACTTTTGTGAGTAGGTTCTGTAGGAGCCGGTTTCCGTATTAACAGGTAAATTTTCCTTGCTGTAGTGTTCAGAAGAAGTTCCGATACGTGTTTTCTCAGATCCTTTAAGGTCAGAGTTCCTAACTCTATTATTTTCTGGCTTCAGTCCGTGCTGTTTCTTTGACGATTCTGGAATGCAGTGTGTTTTATCCTCAAAATTTGCTATTTTATATTGCAGTTTTCCTGCCCATGCTTCCATCTGGCGTTTCAGACAAAACATCCAATCAGAATAAATGTTTATTTCTTATTCTCATATGATCCAATCCATGAGCAGAATGTAGTGGGTCGGGTTGCCGGTTATTTACTGTACCCCGCGCGTTTTAGAATATCATTTTAAATTTAAACACATGACCTCATCTCACATTTTTGGCCCGACGTCTTCCGTTCTCTTAAGTAACCTTTCAAATAACGATTTGTAACATTGCCTGCAAATAGTGTCATTGCTTATTTGTCCACCCAGACGGGTTTCTCTGTAATAATTACACAGACGATGTCTAGACGGAAGCGATTAAGCAATTATCATCTTATACTTTCCTGGTCTTCCTTTTGTATTATCCGTCCAAGTGTCTGAACGCGGTTGTAGTGAACAATGCCCCCAGACGGGCATGCGTGTCTGACGGGAAATGATTACTTAGAAAGTCGCCAATACTTTCTATTGACTGTATGAAGTCAATAGGGTTTAACAACTTAAGCGATTACAATTAATCCTTAAGGATGGTCAATTAGCCACGAAATGACACTAGTGCAATTTGGAAAGAGGACAACAAATCTAAGGCGCGGCGATGGGACCGGTGTGTGCTCGAAAAATGAAGCAATAAATGGAGAAAGTATTAGAGAAAGAAGGGGAGTAAAAGGACACAACTAAAATGTCGTCACAGTCACTTATATATGAGACAAATGCCCTAATAATACAAATAAACAATTTGCTTGAATTAGTAGTATGCGCCACGCTGAAACAAAGCAAAAATCATTCAGGTTTTTAAAAAAATCCCGTTTACAAGACAACCATATAATGTTGTGAAGATGAATAACAAACAGTGTCCACGAAGTCGTATGTAGTATTGTTATTCAAACATCCATACTGTTTAACGTAAAACTTCGCACTGGTGTCATTTGTTAAATGCCTACTACAATCCACATGCTCAAATCCTGTTGTTATTGCTAGCGTAGGCTGTCTGAAATTACGAGTTTATTCGTGAAAGTAACAGTTTTAAAATATCTCAAACCGCTTTTTCTAGGCAACGTCAGCTGATCGATACTGTGATAAACGAGCGCCAAGCCTTATCCCCTTATCTTTTTTTCTACACCTTTCTTATTTTATTTTCTCCCACCTTGTGCTCTTTCATCCCACATTTGCTCTATCATCTTTGATCTAGTAATCTTGTAATCACGACTGGACTTTAAACTGTAGTCTTTATTACTCGCGACTGGTATCTAGAGAACCATATTTGTTCTTTCATCGGTGGTAAAGAAATTCTTTTGATTCAGTTCCCTACCTTGTTAAATATATCTGGTTACATGAGGAGAGCGCGGCTGACACTAAAGATTAGTCCAAGCCGTTGTCTAAACACAACACGGTCACCGTCTCGCACAGTACAATAGACTCCGGGAGTGTGATATCAAAGGCCCTCGACGCGGAACAACAACCTTTGCTTCCAGATGGAATACCATAAGCCCGGCACGACAAAGGGACTTGTTAGCATGCAAGCAACATTGGACCGAGGGAACAAAGGCCGTCGCCAGCAGCATAAAACAAAGTTGACACGCGGGGCGATAGACAAACAGAAGTTGACGAAGGGCTTTTTGACAGTTGGAAGGCGGGTGATTTTCTTTGCATCTGTTTGTCATACAGCACGACATTGAAAGTTGGTAGCGAGTGGCCCACCCACTTTTAGACTGACAGGAGAAAAGAGAGATTTTAGGTACGAGAGACCAGATGGAATCTTAGCTATTGGTTGTATGGGCGGAGTTTCACGTCACAGGCAAGATTTGGGAACATATGGGCGTCTTATGAATATATGTACCGCGCAGTTCGTTAGAGAGATGAGTCCAGTTCTTTTCAACATTGTGGTGTAGAGAGAAATCCCTAATTCAACACGGGTTAATTCAGTGTTGATAAAATAATTCGTATCTGTGGTGTAATATGTTCTTAAAGGATTGTGCGAAGGGAAAAGAAGGTTAGTAGATCTTATACAGATTATTAACTCTTTAAGTCCCAATCGACTTTATAAAGGCTCAGGGGTTAGACGCGCTTGGCCCAATCGACTTTAAAAAGCCTTTAGTATATGTGCCTCTGTTTGAGACTGTTTCTAACACAAACCACCCAAAACGTCATTTCCGACTGCAAGTACATTCTTTTAAATACTGCATGTGTTTAAGAAAGAACGTGTTTCTGTTTTGAGATATTTATTTTTAGATTTTTTTTAGCGCATATCCTCCATTTTACCTTGAATAACTAATCATTTTTTTTAAGCACATATCCTCCATTTTACCTTGAATAACTAATCATTTTTCAATGAAAGCTTTTATACTTGTAGCACAAGAGTAAAGTACATCCAATTACCTTCAGTTTCATATACAACAACAAAGTTATTTATGCATATGAACATTTTAAAAAATTATTTCCAAACAACAACAATAAAAACGCACTGGGGTGGCCATTTTTGCTTGGGCCAAACCCACTTTTTTGCTTGGGACTGAAAGAGTTAATACTTTTTTCTTATTCATTTTAACCTCAAAGCTAAATGTGCGAAAGATAGTTTTTCAATTAATTCTTTTCATAAATGATTAATAAAATCAGAAGATTTTCCTCTAAGATGATAGGCTGATAGGAAGTAATTAATATTTCATACTTCACTTTCATCTAGCTTGTTTAACCATCATCACAGTCTTCCTTGCGCACACACTCTCATACACAATATATTTAATATCATTAAAATCGAACTCATAGAGATCAATAGTGAAGAGTAGTATAAATGAGTCAACCAGTGATATTAAGTGTGCAAACTTACGAAGACTTGTGTGTGTCTTCAGTCCATCAGAAGTCGGAGTCTACACGCTACGTGACTGATGTCTAACCAGAAAAAAGTTATCAAAACGGACATTTGGCTAGCAGAATTCGCCATAGGACATCCTTCATTCCTCAGTTAAAAAGGAATAATTCTTGCCCAGGATTAAGTCGGTGGACGCAGCTTTTTCGTCACATTATATCACGTGCGCACACGTTCAATACATATTTAAATCATGCTCAAATCACTCGACAGCCACTGCATGAGTCAATCTAAAGCACACAGTTGATTACTTATCCAAATATTAAGTTCAGCTCCATCGGAAGCTTACCATCTTAAGTCAAGCTAAAGAGCTCAAAATGTGATTCTCATATTTATACAAAGTGCAACACACTCTTAAGCGCATTCTAGGAAGAGGACTCCATAATTAAATTCAGTGCAGCTTACTCCAAGTATATTTCATGAATCACGATTACATACTCAGGTTCATGAGTCTACATAGCAAGAACATTTCGTGAAGATATCCAGTCTGGCCAGTACCCTTCGAAGATTAGACAACAGACATTTTTCATACGACAACTGCTAACTGTTGATCAACGCTACAGAGATATTGTCAAACAAGGAAGGACTGTATATCGTCAACGTTCTCAGTACAAAAAAAGTTTTTATCAGAACGTCCTCGACTTAGAGATACCCCACTCAATATAACTTATAACAACTTGGGACATTCTATGCATACATGTGAATCATCCTACCCGGGTGAAGCATTTAGAGACACATGAACTGTGTATATCACTCACCATTTTGGTAACACGTATCATATCACATCATCATCATTTCGCTTTACACAAGCTCATTCTTCTATTTACTTAATGTTACGTGTGGGTTATCTTCTTGTAGTTATAATTGATCAGAATATAGAATCATAAAATGTACATGCATCGTACTGACAAACACGAATGGAGACGGGTATGATCGTTACAGGACATCACTGGCCGAAGAACACATGTCGTTGTGTAGAGGGTCCACAATATATCTTCTTCATTTATTTAACTTCAGGAACAGCAACATCATGGGCAAGGCATATACATAGTACATACATCATAGTAAAATCCTTCATCTATCTCGTCTCAACCATTCAGTTCTGGCCGCTGTACTAGAGGTGCATACCACCCAAGTAATGTGGACCAGACGACGTGAATGTAAAAGTACTGGAATTATTTCTTCAGTAATATATGGAACATCTTAATAAGTTCTGAATCATCTTCGATAATATAGTGGCGGCCTTAATATGCCACTTAAAAAGACCTCTTCCTCCGCAATACTTGGAGCTTGGATAAAACACGTCTTACCATGAAGACTAGAAGTAACGAAAGGCCAAGAATATTAGCCGTTAGCATAAATTAGTGCAAAACGCGTTACGTCATTAACAACTGGTGACGTATTAAATATATAGCGTTCAATATAAATTAAAACCCGTGCAAAAATATGAGTTACCACAGAGAGACATATTACCGCAAAATGAATGGTAATAGCCTATGTGCGACAATCTACAAAATATATTAATATTCTTTACCTGTCGGTCGGGTTAAAAAAAAATCAAAGAATTTGATTTTTTTGGGGTAATATATTAAATATACGACATCAAGTAAGTTAAAATACGGAACCGGACATACGGCCAGAATTGATCTCATAACATTGTCAATAGTCAATCAATTTAACCAATGCGGGTCAAAGTATGTATGCATTTGTACTAATTAAAGTAATGATGCAAAACAGAAAGACGTCAGACATAAGTCAAGAAGAGAAAAGGAAAGTCGATCATATCAATTACACAACAATAAAAAAGAAAAATGTCAATGAACAAAAAGTATACATTAGTGTACAAAGAGACAATCAAGGCATGAGAAAAGAAAAGTAACTGATAAGAGCATGTTAAAAAAAAAATTATAATTTGTTATCTTCCTTAAACCTCTACACCTCACGGTAGAAGGGGAACGACTAAGTAAGTAAGTATCTTCCTTAATGGAATCAATAAACAACCCCCAAAAACAAAAATTGATGGATTAAAAACCAAGCTTAAGGCAACTCATATATCAAAAGCCACAAATACATTAAAACTACATGGAAATGTTAAGTGTCAAATGATGGGATCGCATTCCCAAATAAAAATATTGGTAAGGTATAGCGAAGTGAACTGGAATGTCATGTGAAAACAGATCAATAGCGCATAAAATGGTCCTGAAATCAGCAAGTGTTCATGAACACAGTTACTACTGAGAGTTTAGTGCATAGGAAATATAAGTCAGTGTGAACATCACTAAAGCCACCAAAACACTATTGTTCAAGCAATGTTCATGCATCTCGTAAGAGAAAGTTCCTTGAGGCTCGTTTCAACGATGTGTGATCAGGGTGTGCAGGTAGATTGTAGCAGGATCGCAACATGAATCATGACAGTTAACCCAATGTACGAGCAGGAAATGCCGCTACATCGCATAAGGATTGTCTAAACACTTGTTACAGAAAAATATCTGTTGTACGAGCAGGAAATGCCGCTAGATCGCATAAGGATTGTCCAAACACTTGTTACAGAAAAATATAATATCTGTCATTTCAAAGGATGCATCTTGTGCCTGGGATATGCTGCTTATCAACATCTGAGATAAAAGCTATGCATGACAGTGTGTTCGTCTGATCAACTGCTTCATGGACCCGTAAATAGTGTGCCGTAGATACTTTTCATAGCTGTGTTAGTTCATCGCATCAGGTTCTGATTGAGCACATCGGGATAAGACGTCAGCCACCACATTTGATGATCCCGGGATAGCTTGAATCTCAAACTGGAAGGGTTGCAATAAAATTGCGAAGCGGGCTAGTTTGGCGTTCTTGTGGTTAGCACGCTTGAGAGCAGCCACCGACTACTGTATAGTTAGTATCATGAATGGTGCAATAAGTAGGTATATTTCCAGTTTCTGTGTGTCGAAGTATACCATGGAAAAGCAGCATCAATGCAGTACAATCATTTGAACCAGCATCTGTGCGAATAAAAGAAAAGAAAAGGTTCATAGCCAGTAAACGCAATATTGGATGATTAGCAAAATTCGATTTAAAAAGATTTAATGTGACCTGGCATTCTTGTGACCAATGGACGTGATTTGGTAAATGCTTCCTTAACAAAGAGGGTAGGTCAGTAGTGACAGTAAATAGAGCAACATAAGTGGGATCGAACCTACGACTCGCGTTATCAGCACGACTTAGTGTGCTGGGTGAAAGCAATCTCGCAGTGAAAAAGAAAACGGGATGATTACAGTTACATGAGCACGTAGCGACTGATAGAAAAGGCACACCATGCTGTATTGGCTGAGTATGATGATAACCAGCAACACAGATAATGCTGTGCAAAGGTATAATATAAGAACTATAGGTAAATGAAGATATCAAGCCTAAGGGTAAAGGATATAAGAAGTGTACTTTCCAAGAGAAGTTGAAAAGATATTTGTCATCTATTATCATATTACGTGGTATGATATCCAATGATGACTGAACATACTGAGTCATCACAGGTTGTGAAATGAAATGCATAGACATGTCATTGGTGGAATGATCCATCACTGCCAAATGACCATTGTCATTAGCAAAAGCCATGGTACTAAAAGCAAAAATGAACAAAATAACCAACAACGTTCTGTGAAGAAATTGTGGGTAATTATGACAAAATAAGTTCCCAATTACATGGTTGCCTGTCATGAGAGCTGAGAGTAGCATCGCATTGATCAATGGCCACAAGTAAATGAAAAAGACGGTAGGCAGGCAAAGTTAGTGTTGTGACAGATGTGTACTTGTGCATAGGTACATCATAGGATGTAGGTACATCATTGTCAATCTGTGTGACACCATCCGCAAACCTGGACTTAAAGTCCGCACTGACAGGAAAATCAGATATGATTTCACTGTGATCATCATCATGAGGAGCAACCTCATCATTTTCCAAAATAGTACAAAGACCAAAATTTGAATAAACAGTGCCACAAGTATGATAATCACTGGCAGGAAAATGAGTATTAGTTATGGCTGCGTTCGCAGTTAACCTGTGTAGTCGTTCCCACTGTTCAATTTCTTCTGGTCAGCAATCTTTGCTCCAGTGGATACGACCAACCGTTAAATCAGCAACAGGATTCCGTAAAAGGCATACCTTAACCTTCCCTGAAAAAAATGGTGTATGGATGTTAACAATGACTGTGGGATAAAATTCAACAGTGCCACCGAAGGTAATACATGTTACAAAACCACCAGTAGCACAGGAAGGATGTAAAAGAGACTGTCAGATCCCAAAAGGAGTAGATCCTGAGTCACGGAGCACAGACACTTGGGTATTATTCAACAACCCTCTGTGAAATAGTAGGGTGCCAGTGCCATCATGAGCCGACAAACCTGTAACAGCGGCCAATGGGTGACCACACTTCAATATCAAAGTACTATCTGCCTGAAAAAGAGTGAGACAATCTTGACAATGTGAGGCAACCTCAAAATCAAAAGCACAACATGTGGCTGATTGATTCATAACACCATTGTCCTGATTAATGACGGGAGCATCCCCAGTGAGTGCCGAACCAGCATTGTGATCTGGACGTATAGGAGCAAGAGAACGTGATCGTTGTCCCTGGCGATAAAAAAATTACCTTGATTTCTGTAGATTTGTGAGTTATTTCTTAGTGGGAAATTGGGATTATTGGAACCATTATTATTCCAATTTCTATTAGAAGGGTGAAAATTGTCCTGCCTTCTTCAAGTTGAGTTTTGCTGGTGGGAATTGGTTCTATGCTGAGGTGATTGATTCCTAAATTGTTGTCTACCTCTGTTGAAACTTCCATCTCTGTTGAAATTTCTATTCCTGTTGAAATTTCCATCATTGTACCTCCCTGGCACAAAGTTCCTATCAAGGCTATTATATCTATGTCTGAAAGTATTGTTTTTCCAGGTTGTAGCTGAAGCAACAGGTAGTGATTCTTTATAGAATTGTTACTAATGCAAGCACCAGGATGTGCCGTACAATATTGTTTACCGTATTCTTCAAGTAAAGATAGGCTAGATGGTTTGCGTTCATGCAAAAAGGACCAAAATGGCTTACTTACAGAGGACAAAACCTTGTCCCTCAGTAACAGATCCATAAGGCCATCATAGGTTTTCTCATTACCTGAGAGTTGAACCCATCTGTTGAAAGTCAATCGTATAGCAGAAATGAACTCCGAGAAGTCCTTCCCAGTTTCAGGAGTCATTGTTTTAAAACGCATACGATACCCCTCTGCATCAAGTTGGTAACGTTTTAATAAGAGAGCCCTTGCAGCTTCATAATTATTTCTGATAGACTCATCCATAGTACACAGAGCCGTTAATGGTTCCCCATTCAAGAACTCCATAAGTTTAGCACACCATTGAGATTTGTCTAATTTATGTGCCTCACAGACATTTTCATAGCGGCTCAAGAAGCACGAAATGTCATCATAACCTGGATTAAATATGGGTAAGCGAAATTTAGCAGAACCATTATTTTTACCCGAGGAATTAGGAACATCTAAATTACCATTTTGACTATTTTGACCCTTTAATTTTAATTCTTCTAAATGAAGAAGCATCATTTCCTTTTCATGTGCTAATGTCAAAGCTTTTCTCTCCGCTATTTCTCTTTCATGGTGCATTCTAATATTCCTCTCCTCTACCTCCTTGAGACGCCTCTTCTCCTCCTTCTTCTCCTCTAATTCATCAAGACGCTTCCTCTCAGCTTTCTGTTCTTCTAATTCACGCTTCTTTTCAGCTTTTTTTCCTCCTCCTCTTGTTCTGCTTTTGCCAATTCAGACATGGCAAAGTCCTTCAAAGCTTCACCTTTATATCCAAATGCTTTGCCCTGCTCGACAAAGTAATCCAAAATAGCCATGTTAACAAATTATGTGACCCACTTAGTCGAAATATAATACAATGGCTTGTTGCTTTACAATTTGATGTAAGCAAAGAATGTGGCAATAGTATATAGCAATACCAGCAATGCAAATTATGTAATACCAATGTAGCGAGGAAGAAAAAGAAAATATGGTGCAAGAAAAAAAAATATATATAAAGCAAGAGCATAAGAAAAGAATATGGACAAACAGTAAAACACTAGCAGCAAGGAAAAAAAATTCTAATGGGAAACAAAAGGGAAAACAGCAAATGAAACAATCTCACTGCTAAGGAAAGACAACACAGGACCCAGACAAGGTATAAACAGATAAATTGTATAAACCAAGTGATACGTAGATGAGGAAAACAGCACGAACAAAACAGTCACCAAAATAAAGAAAATAGCAATAGACCAACAATGCATTTACAAACGAATAGACGAAACTTCACAACTAACATGAACTATTATTAAGAACAATCAGTAGTCAGAATCATCGGTGAGGTTGCTCGAACCGGAAATACTACTGAATGTAATTTACAAGAACAGCCCTATAGAACATTCAATATGCGGTCATCTTTCAATGACATGTTATCGCTAGCATTGAATCGCCACCCAACCTTCTCACAAAGACATAAGAACATGAATATCACACAACTTTTGGTTGGCTAAGGTTTTATCACAGGATAGATTGGCTGAGGTTTTATCACAGGATTGATTGGCTGTGGATTTATCACAGGATAGATTGACTGAGGTTTTATCAGAGGATAGATTGGCTGAGGTTTTATCACAGGATAGATTGGCTGAGGTTTTATTACAGGATAGAGTGGCTGAGGTTTTATCAGAGGATAGATTGGCTGAGGTTTTATCAGAGGATAGATTGGCTGAGGTTTTATCAAAGGATAGTTTGGCTGAGGATTTATCACAGGATAGATTGGCTGAGGTTTTATCAGAAGATAGATTGGCTGATGTTTTATCACAGGATAGATTGGCTGAGGTTTTATCAGAGGATGGATTGGCTGAGGTTTTATCAGAGGATAGATTGGCTGTGCTTTTTTCACAAGATAGATTGGCTGAGGTTTTATCACAGGATTGATTGGCTGAGGTTTTATCACAGGATAGATTGGCTGAGGTTTATTCACAGGATGGGTTGGCTGAGGTTTTGTCAGAGGATAGATTGTCTGAGGTTTTATTACAGGATAGATAGGCTGAAGTTTTATCACAGGATAGATTGGCTGAGGATTTATAAGATAGATTGGCTGAGGTTTTATCAGAGGATAGATTGGCTGAGGTTTTATCAGAGGATAGATTGGCTGAGGTTTTTTCAGAGGATAGATTGGCTGAGGTTTTATCAGAGGATAGATTGGCTGAGGTTTTATCAGAGGATAGATTGGCTGAGGTTTTATCAGAGGATAGATTGGCTGTGATTTTATCAGAGGATAGATTGGCTGAGGTTTTATCAGAGGATAGATTAGGTTGATTTTATCAGAGGATAGATTGGCTGAGGTTTTATCACAGGAGAGATTGGCTGAGGTTTTATCACAGGATAGATTGGCTGATGTTTTATCATAGGATATATTGGCTGAGGTTTTATCATTTGGAACATGCCTAAGAAAAATTCACCGAATCTTTTGGCCGAATATCATCACCAACCAAGATCTGCTTACTCGGAGCAAGCAACAGGACATGCACACCATCATAGCTGGCAGACGCTGGAGCTGGGTTGGCCATGTCCTCAGAAGAGACCCCGATGCCATCACAAGAACAGCTATGCTTTCGACCCCTGAAGGAAAACGAAAGAGAGGCCGACCAAAAACAACTTGGCGGAGGACTGCGGAGGCTGAGATGCAAAGAATGAACCAGAGTTGGGGCACTGTATGAAGGATGGCCGCCGACCGAGCAAAGTGGAATCAATTTGTTATTGCCCTACAGGATGCCACTAGGCGTGATGGCCACTGACTGCTTTGACGGTCGGCGGCTAAGGATCAAAGAAGAAGAAAGAAGATTGGCTGAGGTTTTATCAGAGGATAGATTGGCTGAGGCATTTGCAAAGAATGAACCAGAGTTGCGGGACTGTACGAAGGATGGCCACCGACCGAGCAAAGTGGAATCAATTTGTTGTTGCCCTACAGGACGCCACTAGGAGTGATGGCCACTGACTGCTTTGACGGTCGGCGGCTAAGGATCAAAGAAGAAGAAGAAAGAAGATTGGCTGAGGTTTTATCAGGGGATAGATTGGCTGCGGTTTCATCAAAGGATAGATTGGCTGAGGTTTTATCACAGGATAGATTGGCTGAGGTTTTATCAGAGGATAGATTGGCTGAGGTTTTATCACAGGATAGATTGGCTGAGGTTTTATCACAGGATAGATTGGCTGAGGTTTTATCAGAGGATAGATTGGCTGATGTTTTATCAGAGGATAGATTGACTGAGGTTTTATCACAGGATACATTTTTGTAATTAAAAAAGAAATGTAGAACGGACTGTAAAGAAGAACTTGAGGAATTTAGATGCCAATAGATAACAGTTGAAAAACGACAGGCCAGGGATCGGCATTTGTTAAATTGATGACACGATACAAATTCTGGTCTGCAAGATGCCAATATGTTGATTTAAGTTTAGTTCAGTCATATGTCATGGTGAATATTATGTATAGCATGTGCTAGTTCTTTTTGTCATGGCGCAGATTTAGAATAGCCAATATTTTGAAAAGGCACTGATATTTTTATTTTGGCAAATAAATGAGCGAGAGAGAGAGAAAGAGAAAGAGAAGGAGATAGAGAGAGTGGGAGAGAGAGAGAAAGAGAAGGAGATAGAGAGATATAGTGGGAGAGAGAGAAGGAGAGAGAGAGAGAGAGAGAGAGAGAGTGGGAGAGAGAGAGAGAGAGAGAGAGAGAGAGAGAGAGAGAGAGAGAGAGAGAGAGAGTGGGAGAGAGATAAATAAGGGGAAAAAGGAGGAGAAAAAGGATAGAGAAGTTGATTGAGAATACACCAAGAGCTTTTTCTCATTACACCGCGGTATAGCTTTTTAGACAGCTTGTTGGCGTCGCTTGGCTCAGCACTTCTTTATTTATATTAGTTAAAATTTAATGAGTCCTGCATTCGCTTGACAGTCCCCAGCAGAGTGAACTCTCTCAGAGACCCAGCGTAGAAGGAAAGGGTTCGCCAACGAAACCTCTCCGGTCAACGCACGCGGGATGGTCTCACCTAGAGCCCCTTGATCTATACATCAAGTGGCACTAGTCTCACCAAACAACAAGCCGCTGGTATATTGGATTTTTACACAACAACAAAAAACAAGACAGAAGACACGTTATTGTTTTGTTGTTCAGATAATGTTCGCGGATTCCGTGGGCGGAGTAACGAGAGACAACAAACATGGGTGTAGAACACACAAACATACATGTACACACACACGCACAGAGAGAGAGAGAGAACGAGAGAAAAAGAGAGAGACAGAACTAATAACAACTGGATGAAATGACTAAAAAGGTAGTCCAGATCCTGCTGTAGGGGAGTGAACTGTGCTAGCTCCAGCTTCCATAGGTGGGATGACCAGGTCTCTTCCTCGCTGCTTTTGCCTTGTCTAACACATGAGCAGAGTCAAGTACTCCTTTTACAACTGGGTATACGTGTTTCACTGCCATCAATGGTACCTATACCTTGTAGCGGTATGGCAGCTTGCGTACCCTGACAATCCCCAGAGCTATGCCAGTGGGAGTTTACTCCTGGTAGGTTCAACCAAGCTGGACTGGTCTGTGTGGGTAGGGGTCAGACAAAAGCTGGTACCCTGGTCCTCCAGGTTGGGGGTTTTAGCATAGGGCTGACACCCCTGTCTATGTAAAAAAAATAATGAAGTTACGGAAACAACATCAAATGAACAACTGGTACAGACAGATACCTGCACATACCTAGGAAGCATAGTAACACCAGACGGTGGGGCAGGCAAAGACATCAACATCAGAATGAATAAGGCAAGAACAGCCTTCTTTAGCCTAAATAACATCTGGAAGTCCTCCCAATACAGCACAAGCACAAAATTAAGATTATACCAGAGTTGCGTGCTTTCTGTGCTTCTCTATGGTGCGGAATGCTGGAGAGTTACAGAGAAGGAAATGTCAAAATTGTCCTCTTTTCACACAACATGCCTAAGAAAAATTCACCGAATCTTTTAGCCGAATACCACCACCAACCAAGATCTGCTTACTCGTAGCAAGCAAGAGGACATGCATACCATCATAGCTGGCAGACGCTGGAGCTGGGTTGGTCATGTCCTCAGAAGAGACCCCGATGCCATCACAAGAACAGCTAAGCTTTGGATCCCTGAAGGAAAACGAAAGAGAGGCCGACCAAAAACAACTTGGCGGAGGACTGTGGAGGCTGAGATGCAAAGAATGAACCAGAGTTGGGGCACTGTACGAAGGATGTCCACCGACCGTGCAAAGTGGAATCAATTTGTTGTTGCCCTACAAGACGCCACTAGGCGTGATGGCCACTGACTGCTTTGACGGTCGGTGGTTAAGGATCGAAGAAGAAGAAGAAGAATACGTGTTTCAAACCCGCTACGATTGCCGCGAGAGGCCAGCGCTTTAAACAACTTTGCCAATCGGACTCGAAGTGACTAATCTAATTAAAACATAAAGTAATGAAGAGGAAAAATGTGGGGTGTGGGTTTGACAAAAGGTCAGACTAATAGAAATGTTGTGATTTGAATTCCGTTTCAAGAAGAGATCTTTCGTTTGGTGTTAAACTACTGGGTCATTGAAGAAAAGTCATTTCTAATGTTTAAATTGTTACTTCTTCACCCTTATGCAACTAATTGTTATGAAACAAAGGTGGAAATAACGACAATTAACTGTCACTTTATTACATGATACGTTGTTGTTGTTGTTGTTGTTGTTTAACTAGGGCTGCTGAGCTTCTCGCTCTTTTGCATCCATACCAAGTTGAAGACTCCTTGGTATTATCTACACTGTACATCTAGGCTTTTCTTGTGGCTTTTTTGCCATCCCGAAATGTGTTGAGTTGAAGTCATGAGCATCAGTTTCTCCAGCTTGGCTTGTACTTAAAGGATCCTCACATCTGGTCCCAAGCTAGGAGGAAGAAGTGCGTGGCAAACTGTGCTTTCCTCGGTATCCAAGGGGGCTTTCCAAATATGCAGAGCTAAAATACTGTGCTGTGGTTGTGGGCTCTCACAAGGAATTGTCATGTCCTACACAGAGCTAAAATACTGTGCTGTGGTTCTGGGCTGTCACAAGGAATTGTCATGTCCTACACAGAGCCACCTCTTAGCTTGCCCTGCCCTATCATGGGTCCATAGTGAGATCCTTTTGCGTGCAACCAACCAGATAAAAGCCAGAGTTATGTCTGGGGCTCAAGTGACTCCTCCAAACTTAGTGTGCAAAGCTGGGTTCTCAACATGTTTCACCACAGGGGGAATCCCTGGAAGTGTATGGATGATTTCAAGAGTCAATGAGGGTGTTTTTTTGTGTTGGTCTACTTCTGCCTCTCTTTCCATAGGGATTCCAGAACACGGACTGCCTTGTAATACTATCAACAGTTTCCTCAATGTATGTCCAATTCATCGCCAGCGTCTTCTTCCCCTCTCTTGTTTTATTGTTTATCTGGGAGTAAATAAATAAAACCTAGTCGTCAAATGGCAGTTATTGTTTATTGTTTTGAATTTTTTTCATTTACATCAAATGCATAACAATGAGGATGCAACAATTTAAAAACCGGAAGTTACTTTTCAGTCATCCTGTATTTGTCCGGCATCAAAATTCTTTCTCTCTCCTAGACCCGAAACATCCGTCTCAATTATTGCCGCCATGATGGATCACGTTAAGAATCGATCATTTCGGGGCTGCCACAATTCATTGTTTTTACTGTTGACACGCGGCCCCTCGGGAAAGAACCCTTTAAATCATTTTAAATTCCCTGCAGGTTCAAACGTGTTGCCTCTTAACAGTGAGCAGATCTGTGAGAACGTTTACCAGACAGGATGGTGGCAGGGATTATTATTTTACCTTCATCTTTAGAGAGAGCATTGTCTCATCATGTCTCCATGGTTTCTTAAATTATAAACATTATTTCTGACTCTTTAATATCAGACGTGAAAAGTACGGTTTTAGTTATTGTCTTTCATATCCATAGGCCTTTAGTCTTTCTGTTTCTTATTTCATTCTTTCATTCATCCATTTTCCTTTCTGCACCTTATGGAGCATGGAGCTACCGTTGAAAGCTGGTCCCCAGGAGGAAGCCTGCCATCATGCTCACATGTTCTTGCAGTTTTATGGCTAGTTGTTTCACACGATGCGAATGCCACCCCCATGCACCATTTGATATTAGGCGCCTTCCACGAGATGCCTGAGGGTACAGTAGGCTTAATCTTTATTTGTCTCTTCACAGACCGCCGGGAACTACATGTCTTTCTTACTTATAGGTCCTTAATCTCTTTCTTACTAATAGGTCCTTAATCTCTTTCTTACTAATAGGTCCTTAATCTCTTTCTTACTTATAGGTCCTTAATCTCTTTCTTACTTATAGGTCCTTAATATCTTTCTTACTTATAGGTCCTTAATGTCTTTGTTACTTATAGTTCCTTAATCTCTTTCTTACTTATAGGTCCTTAATCTCTTTCTTACTTATAGGTCCTTAATCTCTTTCTTACTTATAGGTCCTTAATCTCTTTCTTACTTATAGGTCCTTAATCTCTTTCTTACTTATTGGTCCTTAATATCTATCGAAAATTATATGGTGCTGTTTTTGTCGACTTCAAGAAAGCATTTGACATGATTGACCACACTATCTTGGTTCAAAAGTTGGAAACCCTCAGAATAGGCCCTAATCCACTAAACATCATCAAATCATTCCTGGCAGATCGACAACAGTTAGTGCTTCACAACAACTCGGCATCAGATTTCTCGAAGGTAGTTACAGGAGTACCGCAGGGCTCTATTCTTGGGCCCCTACTCTTCGCAGTGTTCATCATCGACCTGCCACTACATCTAAAATATTCAACTTGTGACCTCTTTGCAGATGATTTTACTATCTACATTAGTGACAATGACTGCGTGGCACTCGAAATGACTCTTCAAAGCGATGTAGACAATCTAACAAAATGGAGTAATATGAATCGTATGCCAGTAAACACAACAAAAACGAAATCTATGTTGATTACCACCAGACAGAAACTCCTAAGCTGCTCCAAAAGATCGCTACAGCTACACGCGGAATCAATACAAATTGAACATGTAACAGAACACAAAGTTCTAGGGATCACGATTGACCAGTACTTAACGTGGAACTCCCATGTACGGAATTTAACCAAACACTTAGCACAAAAGACGTACCAGCTAGCCAAAATAAAACACTTCTTAGACGCAGACACTAGACTATTGTTCTACACCTCACATATACAGACACATCTAGATTACTGCTCTACACTATGAGATTGTTGCCCTGCTTCCACCTCGAAGAGACTGCACTCCCTGCAAATGAGAGCAGTACGTCTGATCACCGATAATCGCACGACACCACACACAAGGACAGGAAAAGAACCAAAAATACTGTCGCTAAAAAAAACGTCTTCTCTACAACAAAGCCAAGCTGACTCACACAATTCTATCTAACAATGCCCCGTCGTATCTAAGATCATTGTTTCAAACCAGTAGAAGGGAGGGACAACAATTACATCAGTTACGTCTGCCCAAACCTAGGATCGACCTGTTCAAAAAGAGTCTAGCGTACTCTGGTGCCTACTTATGGAACAGCCTTCCACACCACCTAAAAAGCCTACCTACACAATATTCTTTTAACAAAGCACTTTTCAAACACTTCCTCAACACTGATTATCTACCCCCATAGAAACAGCATTTGCCTGTCCATAGGTCAACATTTCTTTTCCTCTTCCGCTCGTTTTTTTGTGTGAATAATTTTTTATATCCATTTAATATCATTATTATATTCACTTTAAAATATTATTATATAATGTAATATATGTGTGAATGTATCCACATAATACTGTACTTTAGAAATGTGAGTCGTGAGAATGTACCTGCATACCACTGTTCTTTAGAAATGTGACTTTTTTTTTTTTTTTTTAAAAGACTTTTCCTGCCACAGAAGTGCGTAAGAAAGTGTTATTATTATTATTTCATTTTCCACCAAAAATGTATGGACATAAGCGAGAATGTGTTTATGTAATTTTTGTAATGATGATTGATGACACATTCAAAAATACAGATTAATTGTAGACGGATTGACCGCATGAGTGAGTGTCGGTATACATAATTTATTTTTTTTTTTTTATTGTTTTATTTATTTTATTTTATTATTACTTTTTTTCCCCATCAATTACTAGCTTGTTTGTTTCAAAAAAAAAAACTTACTCATTTTTTATTATTATTATCATTGCATACTGTAAATGAATGCTGTTAAATTACCTTTATAATGTTGCATGCCTTTAAATTAATGCTTAAAGTAACATGTGGGAATGAAAGGATATAGTATGCAAGATAAATGAGAGTGGAAGGGCAGAATGTTAGATGGGCCTGCGCGCCCAATTCTTAACCCTTCGAAAATAAAGTTCGTTCGTTCGTTCGTTCGTTCGTTCGTTCGTTCGTTCTTACTTATAGGTCCTTAATCTCTTGTCGGCGTCTGTGGCCTAATGGATATGAACGCAGTTTCATAATCCAGATATACCAGGTTCGAAACCTGCTGCAGGCGGTTTTGTAGCAGATCGCTTTGTGTGGATTTTTAACAATGGTATAAGCGCCGTACCGTTCAGAAAGCAATGGCAAACTACTGAATGAAAAAAATTGCCTAGAAAAATCACAAACAGCCAATAAAAGCTGGGGTTGATTGCCACGTCCTGTAAAGGATAAGCAACTAACTAATCTCTTTCTTACTTATAGGTCCTTAAAACACACACACACACACACACACACACATACACACACACACACACACACACACACATATATATATATATATATATATATATATATATATATATATATATATATATATATATATATATATATATATATATATATATATATATATAATCTTATAAATATAGAAGAGGTGTTAAGAATAGACAGACCTAGGGAACTGCATAATATAGTCAAGCAATATTTATCACGAATAAATGTTAATATTAGTGTCTGGGAATGTGAAGGTCTGATGCTGTTCTTACAATGCATATGACTTTTAACAGATGAAAGTCAATTAAATATCTGTTAAAGTCAGTTATATAACTGGAACCACCAGGCCTTTACACCCCTCCATTTTAATATAATTCTTGTTCAGAGTTTCTTCTTGATTTTGTTTGTTTTTAGTTTTTTTGTTTATTTATTTAACGTATTAGCATAATTGTGATTGTCCCTATTTACAATGATTTGACAAATGTGATGCCACTTTCTCATCGGCAGTTGTTCATATTATTTGGAATTGAAAACAATATATGTCCTAATTATAACCCATCAGAGGTTGAACAGGATATTTTTCTTCATTAATTAAAAAAAAAAAAATCTTACTCGACGCTTATTCCCGCTACTAACCCAGGTATTGTCGACAAAAAATGGCGTCCACGTCGTTCAGCCTCGTTTTCGATTCTGACTCAGTTGACGTCACTCTATATAGAAATACAGGGCACTAGTTCAAGTTAACGTAATTATTTTAGACTACCAACTTCTCAGCAGAATTATATGCTTTTTTGGTCTTTTAAAAAAATACTTGATTTCTTGAGACAATTTTTATTTTATTTTAAAGCGTACAGATCAAGCAAGAAGACAGTTTTTAGTACATATTTTAAAGTAGGTCAGTGGGTCTCCTTGACATGATTCAGTCATTATTCTTCAGGTCATTAAGAAGCTCTCAACAAATCCATGCCAAGTTTTCCTGTCTTGTGCCATCCGTTCAAGGTCTTTCCATGTCTTATTGATCCCGTTCATGTCTGTTGTCTGTGTCACCGTGTGGGTGCCAGTCTTACCTCGGACTGTCTGTGTCACCGTGTGGGTGCCAGTCTTACCTCGGACTGTCTATGTCACCGTGTGGGTGCTAGTCTTACCTCGGACTGTCTATGTCACCGTGTGGGTGCCAGTCTTACCTCGGACTGTCTATGTCACCGTGTGGGTGCTAGTCTTACCTCGGACTGTCTATGTCACCGTGTGGGTGCCAGTCTTACCTCGGACTGTCTATGTCACCGTGTGGGTGCCAGTCTTACCTCGGACTGTCTATGTCACCGTGTGGGTGCCAGTCTTACCTCGGACTGTCTATGTCACCGTGTGGGTGCCAGTCTTACCTCGGACTTTCACAACAAGTACTAACTTGTATTACTATAAACTGCTTTCCTTACTGTGTGCCAGTCTTACCTCGGACTTTCACAACAAGTACTAACTTGTATTGCTATAAACTGGTTTCCTTACTGTGTGCCAGTCTTACCTCGGACTTTCACAACAAGTACTAACTTGTATTGCTATAAACTGGTTTCCTTACTGTGTGCCAGTCTTACCTCGGACTTTCACAACAAGTACTAACTTGTATTGCTATAAACTGGTTTCCTTACTGTGTGCCCGTCTTACCTCGGACTTTCACAACAAGTACTAACTTGTATTGCTATAAACTGGTTTCCTTACTGTGTGCCAGTCTTACCTCGGACTTTCGCAACAAGTACTAACTTGTATTGCTATAAACTGGTTTCCTTACTGTGTGCCAATCTTACCTCGGACTTTCACAACAAGTACTAACTTGTATTGCTATAAACTGGTTTCCTTACTGTGTGCCAGTCTTACCTCGGACTTTCACAACAAGTACTAACTTGTATTGCTATAAACTGGTTTCCTTACTGTGTGCCAGTCTTACCTCGGACTTTCACAACAAGTACTAACTTGTATTGCTATAAACTGGTTTCCTTACTGTGTGCCAGTCTTACCTCGGACTTTCACAAGTACTAACTTGTATTGCTATAAACTGGTTTCCTTACTGTGCGCCAAATCTAAAGAGAGTTTTCTACTCACCACATGTTCCACTGACAGTGATACTTTGAGGGATTTACCTCTTGAGGAATGTTTAGTTTACACTACAGTCAGTTTGTCTTACGAAGATTGTTCAACTTCGCGTCTGTCTGTAATTAGCGCTGTTACTGAGACTTTGTCTGTGTGTGTTGTTTGTTAATAAAATGGTAATAGTAGACCTGCCGTAGAGGAGTGAAGTGTTACAGACTTTATTTTACTACGTCCAGCATCGAGAGATGAGGTGCCCAGTTCCCTTCCTCTGTGCCTTTTCCTTCTGTAACTCAAGAGCCAAGTTGGGTATCCATTTACAGCTAGGTAGGCTGGAACGTCCGATTGACAGAGTGGTTAAAGCTCTGGTCTCTCGCAGCAAATGTACCGGGTTCGAATCAAGGTACCGACACTCTCCAGTCTACCCAGCTGTAAATGGGTACCTGACTTTGAGTAAGGGAAGGAAAAGGCAGCGAGGAAGAGAACTGGTCACCCCACCTCTCGATGCTGGACCTAGTATGGTGAAGTCTCTAACACTTCACTCCCCTACGGCAGTATCTGCTATGGGATTACATTGACCTTTTTTAGACTGGAGAATGTCGATACCGTGAGTCGAACCCAACACCTTTGGCGAGAGAGACTAGCGCTCTTACAACTCTGTCAATGGGAAGCTCGTTTTGTTTATACTTGTCAACAATTCTAGATTTAAATACCAGTATATTTATAGGCCGAAGGTTCGCGGGTAATGAAAACTTACGTTATGGGTACGCCATAATCAAAAGGTTGGGAAACAGTGCAGTAAAGAACAGAAAAATAAAAGGTGATTTAAGTACTATTCTTTGGAGGCTAGTAGATTACGAGAAAGTAACCCGTCAAAACTAGACAGGGGAATAATCATTTTGTGCTCTTTCCGCTGCATGTCCTGATGACGGCATTAATTCTCCTATGGTTATTTCATTTATTTCCCTTTTCCTTTAGAAGTAAATCAACGACACACAGAGAGTGGCACGAAAATATAGAAGCTTCACATATGATTAGCAATAATGCTTCTCTGTCTAAATAAATGTGAGATGGAGATATTTATAATTACCCAAAATGTTTAACATTAATATGGACATTTCCATAAAGTGTGTCAAAAATACCCATACATGAATGAATATGTTTTTTTTTTTTTTTTTTTTTTTTTAAACCGAGCAATGCAGAGATGGGAAGAGTTACGCATTATTTCATGGTGTGTGCAATGCAGTTTCCATGCGGTGCTATGCGGCTTTTCCGTAATTTCCTCAAAATGCACCATGAAAAGATTGCACGTTGTTGAGAATTCTTAACAAAAGAACGGAAAAAAGTGAGGAAGTGTAATGTGCATATCAAATTATATCTTCCTCCATTAGCTTTTTTTTTGTCAAGTATAAGACACTTTAAAAAAATGAGCGTTGGTCATAGTCTCTCAATCAACCGAGTCTCGATGACCTGTCTGGTAGCTAGTACTACCCTGGGTGTAGTTATCGAAGTCATAATGACACGAACCCAGGTGACAGACACTTTTAAGAAAATGTCTCTCTCTTACTTCAGCTACTACATATCATACAGTTATGATGTGTTTAATGATTGTAGCAAGCCGCCTGTTCTTGTACAAAATTCTCGTGTGCAAATGATAACATGTTATGCCTGGGTATTGTTAAATAATTAATTAGACTGAAATTGTCCCCAGGTAACCACACAAAGGTGCAGGCTGTGAGGCCCGCAGGCTGACAAATAGGTAGAAAGAAGTACAGAAATGCTGACAAACAGACACGGAGAAATATCAATAAATACGTAGATAGATCAATATACAGACATGCAGGTAGACAGACAGAGAAACAAATATATTGTGAGACTAGATTGGTGGTAGAATATTTTCTTTAAAAAAAAAAAATTTCATAAAGAAGCAGGACTCGGGAACAAAACAAACAACACAACGTATGAGTTTAAATCGTATTCAGCTTTAATGAACAGTTTGTTTTATTGAAAATCGTATGCCATATAAGAGATATCCAATCCACAACACTTTGGATTGGTTCAGATCGAACACCTCGCTTGTACTTCGCTATACGTGTCTTCGTGTGTTCTTAAGTTGTTTTTTTTTTTTTTTTTTTTTAAATGTTGTCAGACGTTTCATCATTTACTTGTAGCACGACCCTTCCAACCATTTACCATGTCAGTTATATGAGAACGCTTTTTATTTTGTGAAATATATTTCTTGATTGAGAATGCTGTATATCATACATATAGGCGTCGGCGAGTGGTCAATCTCGTCTACTTGTAGATCCCAGGAGATCATTTGGTATATCTCGAGGTGTCGGAGGGGGAAAAAAAAAGAATTTTCACCAGGTAGATTGTTGATTAGCCTTTTTCCTTCCGGAACTTGAAAGCGCGGTGTCCCTGTGTTTATAGGTACTTTTACCACATTTCCAGTGACAACCCGAAAGCTAACTTACTCAAATTCGCTTCATTCGGGAAATGTATAAAATAGAGAGCAATCTTTTGTCTGAAGTGAAATTAACTTTCGGTATGATATCATTCAGTTTGAATTTTTCACCGCACTGTCGATGGAATTACACGAAGCAGATCGTACGGCGGAGACAAATGTTACAACATGGCTGCACGTATTCCAAATTCTAAATACGCTGAAACCTGACATGAGTTTATCAAGGTATATCTTTACGGTTCAGTGGTTCTAAAGTAGCCCACCATAGCTGCTGGATTGCCGACCGCTACTGCTTGATACAGTGTTGTTATATTATTCCTTCCTATATTTTCACACTGAAGTTTGAGTTATTGTTGAGGTTGATGTGTTGTTCAGTAGCTCGACTGGGTTTTTTCTGATGGCGTTGTCTACTAGGTAGTGGTTTATTTATGTCAATCCTGCGTAGCAGATAACAGGACACAAGAGAATTACGTATGAAAACAGAAGTAGTAGTGTACGGTACGTGAGTGCAAGTATCATTCGGATAGAAAAAGGAGTTAAATAGTTGTTGGATAGTAGAGTACTTTCTTAGGTAGAGAAACAGAAGACCGGTAGTGACGTGGAACGCAGGGATGCACGGAGCCGTCGTGAACATAATACGTAGTCCACAAAAACTTTGGAACTTTCCAGAAGGGGAATATACAGGGTGTTTATAAAGTCGCTGTGCAGTGAATGTGAAAAATATTTTAGAAATTACGTCACCAATAATGAAAATTTACGCCATGACATTCTGTGTTCCACAATCCTGTGTGTAGCATTACACAACAAGCCATTGAAAACAGGGTATTTTTGGTGGAACATGTCTCGCCCGAGCGTAAATTTCACTGCACAGCGACTTTATAAACACCCTGTATAAGCGGATGTTAAAGCCGCAAGGGTATCTCTCGTA
The DNA here is from genome assembly GCA_024509875.1 of Oreohelix idahoensis. NCBI lineage: Eukaryota > Metazoa > Mollusca > Gastropoda > Stylommatophora > Oreohelicidae > Oreohelix > Oreohelix idahoensis. Next base: position 243,128 of record JAMPIV010001283.1, on the reverse strand, counting down.
ATTCCATTCGTAAGATGTACCTTGCCGCGATAGGTTCGCCGACAGTCAGTGTTACATGGCTCTACAAAACGCCATGGTCTGGGTAATCAGATGACTTACAACAAATAGAGAAACTAGCAACGAGAAGCACGTAGAACTGCTACAGCTGATAATGCACTATATCAAGAGTTCAAGAAACCATCGACGGATATTTAGAGCTTAATATGTGACACTATAGTAAATCAAGCAACGCACCTCGACTTTTGTGAACTGTTTAATTCGATGAAGAGACTTTTTCATAAGCGGAAGATGATAGTGAATTGCTACGTGTTGGCTAGTGATTTTCTGTGACTCTTAATGATATATAACGGGAACTGTTAACGATGTATCACAGTCTTGAAAAACATAATTATCCTGGTGGTAAATCAGTCTTTATAACCACACACACACACACACACACACACGCACACACGCACGCACGCACACACACACACACACACACACATATATATATATAAAAGAAAAACGTAGAGATAGCAAAATAAGACTTAGAAGTGGACCACCATCGAATTGTTCCATGACCAAGGTCATCACGATGAAGAAATTGTATTCATTGAGCTGTTAAAAAAATGAAATTGTTGATCAGATGTGCCCTGCATCAACTATGTTCACCTGTAAATACGATATTGGTTTTGCTTAAATAAATTATAGAAAACTGTGCCATCTCTCCAGCGAGTTATTTTACAAGTGAAATCGTTCTTCATTATGAGAATACAGTATGTGTGAATATCTGTACAAATGAGAAAGCACTACACAGAAGGTTGAAACAACTAGGGTCCACCACGATCATGGAACAGCTAGACTGTCCGGTGTGACCACCCGGCCACACCTGAAAAAGGTTCACTTGTCGGTTTCCAAACATCCTGTTTATTCTGGTGGACCCCATCTGTTCACCGTTGTTTGAACCATTTGAGATTATATCCTGTGTCTAAATCCTTTGTCTTCTCAAGCGAGAGTACTATATAAAACACTATTTTCAATGTGTGAATATATAGGCATTTTTTGGGTAACAGTTTTTCTTTTCTGTTGATTTTTGTTTTTGTTTTTTGTTTTTGGTGGCTATCCCTATAACCATCTTACTCTACCTCTCCCTGCGTAGCATATGTCTTCCGTTATTTCTCATGCCCTGCGTAGTCTTTTCAAAGCAGACATTTTGTCAATATAAGTCTTTGTTGTAGCTCTTTCTAATGTTGCCGTAAACTCAATTTTGAAACTCGAGTGCAGAGAATGAAGTATTTCCAGTTTTAAAAACGAGACCGCAGCTTAATTATTTGTGGTGGTGACAGCAGTGTGAATGTTATGTATCTTAGCAGCATCTTCGGCGAGTAAGCTCTTATCAATACATAACTATGATGATAATAGTGGACATGATGTAGTACCCGTTGAAGTGTTGGAAGTAATAGAAGAAGCAACGAATCAACCATGAAATGTTTAGGCAAATTAAGACAAACTACACAAGACACTCAACTCATTTAGATAACAGAAGGAATGAACGAACTTTATTTTCAAAGGGTTGAGAATTGGGCACGCAGGCCTGTCTAACATACTGGAGCTAGTGGCTTCCCATGCTTATTCCGAATGGTTGTTAGAAAAACTCGCTAAAGATAGCTGACGATAGATAGAGAAAAGACAACATACTTTAAAAACTTAATTCAGAACAAAACAAACAGTAAAGATATGTGGAAAGCAATCAACACTCTAGCAAACAAGCGAAATTCGCCAGACTCATTAAGCCGCAATACCTCATTTACGTGTACGGACTTTAGCAATTACTTTCAGGCAGAAATAAACCAGTCTTAAATCTACGATACCAGGTTCCCCTTGTGACCTAGGCCAACTGTCAGCTTTCTGTGAGAACAAATGCACGAACACAGTCCCATCCGACATTCCGTATATGACAGATAATGAAGTGTATAACTATCTTCTAGGCCTTAAAGAGAATAACTCATCAGGACTTGATGGAATCAGTAATCGAATACTGCGCTATGCTGCGCCAGTTATTAGTCATTCACTAACATACAATCTATGTATCGCAAAGAGTTACTTCCCGTTGCACTTTAAAGTCGCTAAGGTATATCCTCTTTTCAAACCTGGTTCCTCTGATACTCGTAACCTTGGTAACTATAGGCCAATCTCTCTAATATCATCGCTATCTAAACCACTGGAAAAACACATTCATAAAATAACACTACAACACCTAGTTAACAACGACTTGCTAATTGATAGTCAATCGGGGTTTAGGCCTAAACATTCATGTTACACTGCTCTACCTGAGATGATAGACAACTGGTACCTAAATATTAACAACGATAACATGTGTGGGGCAGTCTTTGTAGATTTTAAAAAAGCATTTATTATGATAGATCACGCTATTTTAATTAGAAAACTAGAAAGTAAACTTTCAACTGATGACAATAATTACATCATTCCTGTCAGACAGAAAACATGTAGTTTCTTACAATAACTCCTATTCTAGCCCAGCAGTAATAGATACTAGCGTTCCTCAGGGTTCTATACTTGGTCCTCTACTTTTTACCATATACATTAATGACCTTCCTCTTCACATCAAGCACTCATCCTGTGATCTGTTTGCGGACGACTAACTGTTTACAAGAGTGATAAAAGTTGTAAAACACTCGAACTATCGTTATAAAAGGATACAGATAGTCTAATTAAGTGGAGCAACGGTAATCGCATGCTAATAAATATCATTAAAACAAAATGCATGTTAATATCAACTAGACAAAAATTACAAAATTCAGAGAAAACAACACTTCAGATCTACATTGGTACCTCACTAATTGAAAACGTTAATGAACATAAATCTCTAGGTATAATCGTTGACCAGCATCTAAAGTGGAACTCACATGTACATGCACTGACCAAGCAAACGGCACAGAAAGTTTACCAGTTAGCTAAAATCAAACATTTCTTAGATGAAGATGTACGAAAATTGTTCTATATATCTCACATACAAGCAAACCTTGACTATTGCTCCACAATCTGGGATGGTTGCTCAATGTCCAACACAAAGAGACTCCGTTCACTACAAAAGCGTGCAGTGCGTCTAGTCTCTGACAACTGCCTAACTCAGTGTGTAGATTTCTATAAAAATCTCCGAATACTGCCCTTAAGAAAGCGCCTTCTGTTTAACAAACCTAAATTTGTTCACAAAATCCTGTCACACAATGCTCCAGCATATCTGTGACCAATGTTCAGTTACAATGAAAGACGCAGTATACGCTTTAACAGATTGCAAGTGCACAAGTCTAGGCTTGACTTATTCAAAAAAAGATTAGCGTACTCCGCTGCTCATCTTTGGAATTGTCTTCCACATAACCTAAGAAACAACCTCAGTCCCTATTCATACAATCATAGACGTTTTGAATACTTTCTGAATTCTGATTACATGCCCCCCTAATCGGATTATCTTTTCTTATAACATCAACTGTAGGTTCTAATGATGATGTTTGTACTTTTCAACATATGTTATGTCATGCTTATAAGTAATTAATGTTAATATGAGTGTGCTATATTATTATTTTGCTTTACGTTGAATTTCTTGAAATTGATATGTAACATGCATATGAGAATGAGTGAATTCAGTATGAAAGGTGAACGAAAGGAAGGGCAGAATGTTGGACGGGCCTGTCTGCCCAATTCTCAACCCTTTGAAAATAAAGTTCGTTCGTTTGACTTCGTTTAATAATCTATTGACTGATTAATTTTATAAATCATAACAGACGCAGCAGCTGTAGCAATAGTAGTAAACGGTATAGGTAGTCCCATAGCAGACAGTAGGGGAGTGAAGTGTTAGAGACTTCACCATACTAGGTCTAGCATCGATAGTTGGAGGTGACCAGTTCCCTTCCTTGCTGCCTTTTCCTTCCCTAACTCAAATGGCAGGGTCACGTACCCATCTACAGCTGGGTGGACTGAAGCGTGTAGGTACCATGATTCTAACCCAGCACCTTTGCCGCGAGAGACCAGCGCTATAACCACTCTATCAATCGGACGCTGTAGATATAGTAATAGTAATTGGTAATTGTAGTAGTAGTGTTATATTAGTAGAAGTAGCAGTTATATTAGCAGCAATCAGATTGATGATGTCGTACTTGCTTCCAATAATTTATTATATGCTGTGAATTATCATCAGGTTTAACCGCCCTTTCTATTAAGCCTCATAAATATTACTGTTTGGAACCTCGCTGATTGACAGATGAAGATATGCGCCGTTTTAGAAAGCCTGCGATTTTGTTAGCCGTAATCTTTGTTCACGGACAGTGCGTACCATTAAGCAACATCTTTGTCCACCGCAATAATATCAATACAATCTGCACCGAGGCTAGTCGATGAACCGGAAGCCAGTGGCATTCCTCGCTTTGCTAGTCAGGAAGTCACTCGCCAGCATTTATACCCTAAAATAGGTTTCCCTGGAAACGAGACAAAATATAATAAACGCGTTAAAGTCAAGTGTAGAAGGGAAATACTTGTCTATTTTGTTGTCGCGTGAATTTTTAAAGTATCGAGCAAAGAAGCGGTGGACGTAAAGATTATTCCGTTGTCCAATCTTGGCCATAGTAGGTTCTCTATTCATTTTTCAGAGCAGCCGAGGTTAACAATTGTTTCGCAATTAATTAATGAAGCGTATAGTGTCATTATTTATGTTGTCACATAATTTAGGTCGATCTCTTGTCCGCTCCGGCAGTATTTAGCTACCTTTATGGAGCGTGCGAATTGTAAGCACTGTTCAATGGTCGGAACCTTTTCTTCCCCTACCTTCCGACAAGTAATTGGTATCTTCGAGTCATTGTTTTCACTTCTTCCTGTAATAATTCGTCTTGTCTGTTTACCTGTTCATCCCTGCTAAAGGAGTATACGGATGATGCAATCTTGGCCGACAGTCATGTTGGTAACATTCTCGTATACCAGACATTAGGCGCCGGATTCACACGGAAATGGCCAAGCGAGTTCGCTTATCTTTGATATGGCTAGTGTGACCTTCTAATTACTGTCGGGAAGAATCACAGCACAGAAGGTCAAACAAGAGTCGACGTTTGCACATGTACGGGGAGATAAATTATCCGTCTGCGGACATATTGCAAACATGCACCTGAAAGACGGAATGTTGTAATAGCTTCCGGACAGAATTGTTACGAAGACATTATTTGTGATAATGTAGGGAGTTGTATTGTAATCATTACCGCGAATTGACATAAATAAAAATTCCATATTTCGAAAGTGGCCTGTTATCCTATGAGGAGAATTATTTGAAAAAACGCCATCATAACACACATGATTGAATCTACTGGCCGGCATTCGAGATGTAAACATAACAACATTTCTGATTGGAGCCTGGTCTAATAGTAAACAACAATGTGCGTGTGACGAAAGTTATAATATAACCTGGCACTTTCGTCGGTTGAAAGCACGGTGAAATTAATTCGTCAAGAGACCAGCCAGACAGCCGGAGTAAAGAATAGGACCAGAATTCCATTTATCGGATCAGACCTTGTTTGAGCGTCTTGAGGACTTATATCCCATAGTAACTCTACCTTTATTAACACGGAAAACCGGAATCCTAGGAATCTGAACACGAGGTCAGAGTAGGAACTTATTGTAAAGTAACACCTCAGAACACGTGGAAGAGGCATCTTAAACAAGTATTTCTCTGAGCCAGAAGCCAGTCTGTATTCCCAAACGAGATTTTGGGGTAGGTTGTACATTTATAATTTTATATTTTGCTCTATTAACACGTGCAATAATATGTATGTCACGGATTGCCTCCCCTGCTTTGCAGTAGTGGTCCAACAGTGACCTAAACGCAAGAGTATCTAAAATGGTCGTCGCAGGTGGCTACCTTCGCAAACTATTACTCTTGGCAGAGATGTAGATAGAAGTGTAAAGAAGCTTCTATCCGAAGGGAGTTTCCACAAGATAATTCAGAAGTCAAGAACCATGCAACATAGGGCTGAGCAATGGTTAACATATCAGTCCGTCGCCTTTTGTGAAGGTATTAAGCAATGGTTTAGCCCGTTCAAGCCCCCAGCTGAGTTAATTCAGCGAATTTCCTCTTCTAATTGTATAGCTCTGTTTAGAGGTAAATATATGTCTATATAAATAAATAAATAAATATATATATATATATATATATATATATATATATATATATATATATATATATATATATATATATATATATATATATATATATATATATATATTGTCGTAGATTTTTGATAGGGGAATTAAGACTTGGGTTGGCCCCTTCTGAATAGATTAGAATAAGCGATAGCAACAGTGAGAGATAATAATAGAAATAGATTTCCACGAGTGAGATGGTAGAAATTAATAGAGTCTGTCCCTGAACTCGAGAATCTTCTCTCTTTCAGCCTATCTTCTACAACAGATCTAGAGGAATCAGACAGTCTATTATAATATATATTAATATATATCTCCACTCACATACACATAAGTGACGACAGTTAGACGTACAGACGTGGAAAAACTTTAAGAATGGAATATAGATATGTTGGAACGAGCTGACCGACACGCTTGAATAAAGTTTATGTAAATTTTATTAACATAAGGAAAATTTTGTCCACAACAAATAAGGTTGCTTATCAAGCACATATAATTACACATAGATTAATGAATTACTAAAAAAAGGACAATAGACCCATAGGTGTAATCCCTTCTCTCTATGTAGAGCCCACGATCCCGTTAGAAGAAAAGTGATAGCCCCAAAGAGTCACATATATATACGCTATGTTCTATGATTTCTCCTCTATAGTTTAAGAACAAAATTGATACCCTAATCTATCCTAAGAGGAAAATATCATTTGCATCACTCTTTGCATAAATGAAATTACAAAAATAATGGGTGCCTGAATATAAAAAATGAAAAGAACAATCACTCGTTCTGCTTTCACTCTGTTCTTTCAGCAGGGGCCCCTGATATACTTTCTTACCTACAATCGTGCTGTTGTTCGCCGTCTGGCGCAAACTTTAGGACACCCACACACTTTAATCTGTCTTTCTCTTGATGAAGCGGATCCCAGCTCTGCAGATTTTGGGTTCATCCAATGTTCCGGGGAGCGTCCTCTTCATGCCAATATTTTTTCAGACTAAGGTTTGTGTCACTTGAATCAGTTCAGGTAAGAATTAGTTTTAAGCGGGCTCACAGTGTCAGAATCACGAGGTTTCCCTTACTTAGGAAAAAATGATCGGTTGATACTTCTCTCACTATAAAATTCTTGGCCACACCACAATTAGTCAAACATGTCGGACTGTTATTGGTTTGTAATGTTACTCGCCACAGGGCTGAATATTTCAATGAGAAGGTTGTGAAGAATTATAATTTGGCTGGATAGGTCCAGTTATTTCAGTTAGTATTAAAGTTAGTGAGATGAGTACTCTGTCTCTTTCTGGATGCAAACCCCACGTCAGACAGGAGGTCACTTGGAAACTCACTTATTTAAATTACAAAAATGTTTCTTCTATGTTTTTCTCATATACTGTAACAAAACCGCTGGTAGAGGTTGGGCTGACCCAAACTGTATAAGGAAAAGAAAAGTACAAAATACTTAACCACAATATTATACACACATCCTATCCTCGCGTAAAATATAATACAGTAGAACTCCATTTATCCGAACTAATTGGGACCGAGCATCGTTCGGATAATCAAATGTTCGGATAATTGGATTACATAATGTATCGAGTATATGTACACAAATTTTTAAAAATAATTAACCATCACAAGGAAAATACACTATAAAACATATTTACTTGTACTGTAATAATAATACCCACACTGTATTAAATCACTGTATCAACAAAATCTTTCATTACACTGCAGTGCATGTTCTACTTGTATTAATTATTTTGTTTAAGAAAGAGAAATGTTTTCAAAATAACATTACAAACGATTCACAACCAGGCACAACTTACGTATACATGTACTTGCACAGATGTAGCCCACTAGAGATGGCTACTGTGTTTATGTGTCGAAACAATGTGTCGAAACTGCGTCGTACCCGAACGATTCGATGCGCAGATTTTTGCGGTGTCGAAACAGTGTCACGTCCTGTCTGTTTTGCAGAGACACATTGTCTCACGCAGATTCGACACATCTTTCGAACAGCACTGCAGATGCATTCCCGTCTGCTTCTTGTTTTGCAAAAAGCACATGTATCATTGTCTCCTGGGTCAAGCGTGCGGTACATATGGCGTTCATAGGTAGTATGGAAAATCAAACAAGTCCTAATTTTTTTTTAAATAATTCCTCAGGACTGAAAGAGGCTTACTACTATTAGGTGTCTGCTCGGTTTCAGTTGAATCATTGTCGCTGACTGTACCTATTCTAGTTTTATATAATGCCCATTACTGTTATTATAATAATTTTTTTGAGGTCAGCATCCCTTGCATATCATCATAATGCAAAACGACTGGTAAAATTCTTAACAGTGGTCACACGAAATACCATAGATTTGTACTAACGAGAATAAGTAAATCTGCATTCTAGGGTGTCACGACTCATGGCTCATTGTTTCAGTTTAATTTACTTGTAGTCTGCTGTTTCGAAACTGTCATAGTTCTTCTTTTTCATCCAAGTAATTAAGCATGTTACGGTACTCTTGATTCCTGACTTCAGTGCTCTCGTAAGAAAACGTGTTTTGTTTTATACATAAAAATAGTGTTTAAAACTTGTGTTTCAACCTCATTTAATCTTCATTTATGGAGAAGCCTGTTTGGGATCGACCCTGTATGGGATTATTTTGTAAAGATCAAAGTAAAATTAACGTGTGTTCTGGTATTTTATTCATTCAAGGGTTCGTCAACTTCAAGTATGACTAGGCACTAGAGACTTCTGTGTGTATGGACGGTATGTGTCGAAACAATGCTTCGAAACAGCGAGCCGCGATTCGACACTTCCCTGTTGTTTTTCGTCTGCGTCCTCGCTGTTTTGCAGCGACACACTGTTGAGCCTATGTAAAATTTGAATCAACCGTTCGGACATTAGTATGGAATAAAACATGTCATATTTTTCAGGGATGTATTTTATGTGACTTGATTCAAAGTGATATTATTTTTGCTGAGAAGTTATAGACCTGGAAATTGTGTCAGTTGTTGCAGTTGTCAATTTTTTAGCGCTATTTTAAAGTTGAAAGTGTCAGTGTGTTTCGTATATCTGTAATATACACTTTATTAGCTCTGAAATGTGTAACTCGGTGTGGATTGCTTGAATCATTGTCTAACCAAATCTAACTTAGTTTGATATCATGTGTTATTATTACTGTTATTATTATTGTTGTTTTTTATTATTTTCCCATATACTGCAGCTATCATCATATCTACGTTTTATTACATCATAATGAAGACTTGTGTAAAAATATTGAATTGTGTCCAAGCAATCGAAACGCCATAGATTTTCACACCACGACAGTTGAGGAAATGTGTCTCACACAGTTCATGTATACCCGCGCCGGTACTGTCTATAAGAGACTTCTTTCTCCCCGATACGGGCAATTGTGACGTTGTGTCGTTGTGTCGACTCACTGTTTCGAAACAGTTTAAATCACTGCGCTAACTGTTTCGAAACAGTTGAGTGTGTCAATTTGCCCACCTCTATAGCCAACTATTTTTGGAATCCTCTTTTCACCAAACACACTTTCTTCTTTTGGCTGCTAAGTCAGCATTCTCAATAAACGAATTAGGAATCTCCTCTTTTGCACCAACTGGATAGCCTGGCTGTAAGTCCCGCCATTCTCTTCAACAGCTTCATCTTCTTGCTCGTACCAAGCCATCGCTGTTTCTAGTGCTATAAAGGCATCTTCAGGACTTGGTCGACGTTTTGGGTTTTCTTCATAATCTACAAGTACATCATGTACTTCTGAGGAGTCTTCGTCAGAAAACTACATTACTTCTTGCACAAAAGACAAAATTTCTTCGTCATTCAAAAACTGAAAACCAGAATCATTATCATCTTCTAGCCACATGTGTGCATCATCTTTGTCACAAGCCGAAAATCCAGGCATTGCTTGAAACAGTTCCACAACTTCGTTTATACAATCATCATTTGTGTCCACTGCAGTAGTTTCATTTCCTCCTTTTTACCAAGCAATCTATTCCAAGCCTTGTTGAGATTATCTTGTGACAGGGTGATCCAAGCATCAGCTAACATATAGCAGCAGTCTTTGAGATTAAGCTTTTTGGAAAACGCCACCACACTTTCTTCATCTTCAGCCAACAATAAACGACGCAGGACTTCCTTCTTGTACATCTTTTTAAGCTTTGCTATAACACCCTGATCCATTGGTTGAATCAGTGCTGTTACATTGGAGGCAGAAAAATTACTTTAAAATTTGCATCAACTGCATTCAATTATCCGTCCTCTGGGATGAGATGGTGCATTGTCCATTAGAAATTAATTTTTTCCGGTTTTCTTTTCTTGTTCTCTCAACCTCTTCACATTTGGGATGAACTGATTTGTATACCAATCAAGAAATATTTCACTATTCATCCAAGCACTCTTCTGTGCTTTGTAGCACAATGGGAGGCATGTCACATTCTTTAAACAACGTGGTTTTTTGGCTTTGCCGATCATTAGCACCGGTAAACCCCTGTGTTTCCTCTTCCCCCCCCCCCCCTTTTTTTTTCTCTTTCTCCCCCCCCCCCCCCCACCCCCCCACCCCACTGTCAAATGAGACACCAATTTACAAAAGGTGTATTTCAAGTGTGTAGTGAGTCTTGATTATTGTCCGAGTGGCCGAGTACTTTCCTCTCGCGGGGAATTTACCGGGTTGCGGGATTGAAACCTGGCAGCCCCAGGAACCAGTTTTCCCAGATGTAAATGGTTACCTAACGCTTGTCTTGAGTTAGGGAAGGCAACAAACAGAGAGGAAGGGAACAGGTTATCCCACCTGGAAAAGCTGGACCTATGATAAAATATCTAAGACTTCGCACCTCTTTATGCACCTGTATGTTTACCTTTCATTCAGAGTAAAGACACTGATGCTCAATTGATTGGTATCGGTAGAATTATTGTTACTTCAGGACATGTACACTTTCTCTGTTCCTGCTTCTTTAAGTGCTGATTTTCTAAGCCTTTTTACATACTCCTTATTGCTACGTGGCCACAACAGGCCATTTCGTATTCATAAAATACAGAGTTCTATTAGGACCTGGGGCTGTTTTTTGTGGTCATCCTGAACAACAATAGTCATTTCCTGCATTTTCTTGGGAGTCTGGCTGATAGACAGGCAGACAAATAAACAGACAGACAGACATTTAGATAGATAGATAGATAGTTAGACGGACGGACGGACGGACCGACTGACAAATAGACAGACTGACAGACGGGATGAGAGAATATATGGTAATGAATGCTAACAGAGCTACATTTTTAAAAACAGGCTAGAAAGTCAAGGTAATAACCTGAACACAGCTGTCCGGTGTAGCCAACGTTACAGGTGCAGGTTCCATCGACATTGTTACACGGGTCATAACAGTGTATAGAGCACTTTGACTTACATTGGTCTCCATATTTGCCAGCTGGGCATACTGTAATAAAGATGTGATAGACAGAGCGTTACAACCAGAGACAATCTAATAATCACAAGTGTCCCCCGTCAGGTAGCTATTTCGACCCTTTAATCTACTTTACACTGTTAAGGAGAGGGTTGGGTCGGGCCCATTTGACTCCTGTTTCAGAAGTGTCAGCAGCCGCCTGTTGTCATTTCCAGCCTGCGCTGTGAATTGAACCTACTTCATCTTGGTTGCGACTTTCAACTTTACACCTACATAAGGTTTGCCGTGATATTATATCATGATGTGTACGGGGCTGCAGTAAATTGTTGCTTCTGCCAAGTACTGACATATCGGTTTATTGATGTAATTGGAAGTACGCAGTGTCATTCTAGTTACGTGTAATGAGGCAGCTTGTGTCAATATCCTGACCAGGTGTCAGCAGCAATTGCTGTAGTAGTTCGTTGTAGTTGTAAGCTGGCAAGTACTAATGTTGATTTTGTACAAACATTTGTAATACTGACTCGGCATGTATACGGAATCTTGTTCTAAGGGAGAGCTGATATAAGTCTTCTAGAGATGTGTGGCTTGTTGGGCGAAGACAATAATGGTTAGAACGAACATGTCGTTAATTCAATCATCATTTCCAGAAATACCTCTAAAATTGGTTTCGGCTCACGGAAGGAAAGTGTATTTAATGATAGCAAGAACACAACTGACTGACAAACTGCTGCTAGTTGGAAGGAAAGATAAAATTGAAGAAGGTTAGACTTCCGCCACAACCCTCCGAACTAAGATTAGTCTCTACTGCGTTTTGTTCAATTGATTGTGAAATAATAAACGACATTTTAAATTTTTAGACCACAGAGAGAAACTTCGAAAATATAAACGCTATTTTTGACCACAGCAGGAAAAACCTATTTATACCCGTCTCATCTGACTTGGGTTTCACAATGATCGAAGAAAAATTATTTGTTAATCCAACAGATTGCAGGCTAAAATTAAAACACACTGAAGTACATTAAGATACGTTAAAGATGTATGTTAAAGAAACATATTCTGATACTGGAAAAAGAACTTTGATGTTTCATGCATTTTGCTACGTCTTATTTAAGTGAGTTGGGATATTCAACACTTACAAGTATTCAATGCCAAAAATAAAAAACAAGTAAAACGTCACTGTGTTAAAGAGAAAACAAGAGTCTCCCTATCTCATATAAATCCGAATATGCTACAAATGATTAAATAGCATCAACCAAATGTGTCTTATTAGGACAATAGGGTAAATATACAAAAATATTATTTTGTTGTCTGTTTTTATGTACGTTCTTATTTGTTTCACAATGAAATTGATTAACATTTTACAAACAGAAAAGAAGCTATATATGTTTGTATGTATGTATGTGTCGCGGCTTGTCTCCCTTGATCTGCCATAGTGTCCCACAAATGGAACGACAGTGGAGTTAAAGGGATGGGTTTTCAAAGGTAGCACCCTTTGATCAAGGTCACTCTTGGCAGAGATATAAACAGGAGGACTGTGCTCTTATTTTAGGGAGTCTC